>JACSVZ010000020.1:9563738-9768738 GCA_014706295.1 Lycocorax pyrrhopterus obiensis | reverse complement strand
AGGACCCACAAGGATCATGGATCCAACTCCTACCCCTGCACAGACCCCCCAACAATCCCACCCTGTGCATCCCTGGCAGCGCTGTCCAAACGCTCCTGGAGCTCTGGCAGCCTCGGGGCCGTGCCCATTCCCTGGGGAGCCTGGGCAGTGCCCAGCACCCTCTGGGGCAAGAACCTTTCCCTGAGATCCATCCCAACCCCCCTGACACTTGTTTTTCTCCCTGATAACAGGGAAAACTCGTGAAACCCGTGTTCTAGCCCATATCTCCATTGCTTTATCCACAGCTGGCTGGAGAAAGCTTCTATCAGTGATTTGATCTATTTTTGTGTAGTATTTAACAAGATGGTCATAAGCCTTTACGGACTTTCTGCCAGGATAAAATAGCCCAATTTGTGTCTCCACTTCACTTTGGTCTCCAAATCTTGTCCTGATCTCACTATTTTTTTTTTTCCACTCCACTTTTAGATCTCGACATTCCTTACCTTTGGGCAACCTTCATTATACAAGAAAAAATTAGGACTGAACAAACTAACCTTGGCGTAGTTAAAGACATAACTCTATTCCCAATAGAAATATCTGAAATTCCTCAGCAGTACCATGAGAAACTAATCTTGAATGTGATCTGATTTCAGAGGATGATTCATGGTTTCTGACTCAAGAGAAGTTGTTGATTACGGTTTAGGTGTCTCATCTTATACAAAAACACTTTTTATTTTGATACTTTCTACCTAAACAAACTCTTTTTTTCTTTACATGTTGTCAATATATTATGAATATTCATAACTGTGGACAGAATAACATGTGGAAAATTAACATTTCTCACTGAGCATCCAAAGGAGACAAGGCAGGACCCAAAGCACTGCGGGGAGTTTGCCATGGAGCTCTTCCTGAGTGGGTTTGGGGACAGCAAAGCCTCCTCTCAGCTGCACCCTCTGACCTCTGCTTTGTGTTGGCTACATCATTTTTTGCTGTTGCTGCTGTTTTCATGGAAGTTCTTGGAACAGCCTGTGCATTTCTCAGGGCAAGGCTCCTGCACGTGCCATGACACAGCATTCCCAGTGTCCATGGGAGGAATGGGGCCGTAACACAGCATTCCCAGTGCCCATGGGAGGAATGAGGCCATGACACAACATTCCCAGTGCCCATGGAGAGACAGAGCCATACCACAGCATTCCCAGTGCCCATGGAAGGGACAGAGCCATACCACAGCATTCCCAGTGTCCATGGGAGGAATGGGGCCATACCACAGCATTCCCAGTGTCCATGGGAGGAGTGGGGCCGTAACACAGCATTCCCAGTGTCCATGGGAGGGACAGAGCCGTGCCACAGCATTCCCAGTGTCCATGGAAGGGACACGGCCATACCACAGCATTCCCAGTGTCCATGGGAGGAGTGGGGCCATAGCACAGCATTCCCAGTGTCCATGGAGGGACAGACATGCTTTTCTGTCCCGGGGGAGGTTCTTCTTGGTCCTCCCTGGGATTTAGTCACTCACTGGGCAGGTCTGTTTGGGGAGCTGAGTGTGTGGCTGGTCACTCATCCCTCAATCCCAGTGCTGTGTTTGCATTCCTATTCCCAGATGCCCATCACTTGACAGATTTCCAAGAGATTTTGTCTTGTTTGGTCATTAGAGGGAATTCCTTCAGCACAGTTCCCTCCAGGTGTTGGTGGGACTTGTGCTTTTTGGTGTGAACGTGGCCAAACCAGGATACAAAGTGAGCAGAAAGCAAATGGAAACCCAATCCTGAATTTATCCTAATTCACATTTATCCTGAGTCACATTTATCCTAAGTCACATTTCAGCTGTCCCTCTGCCACCAGTGGATGGAAATGGGAGGGAACCGGTTTGTCCTTGCGTGGTGGCCCTGCCACAATGGGGACACACCTCGTGAGCCACCTCTGAGCTCAGGCACCCAAAGCAGGGAGTTGTTGTCTAAGCTGAGCTGAGCTGAGCTTTAAAGCAGATGTTGGGAGCCTGGGATGCCTCTGCCTCACAGCTGGGAGAGAACAAGGATATTAAATTATGGACATTTCACTATTGTTATCTACAGCAGCACGGCCACGCTCGCTGTTGTCAGAATGCTTCAGTGGGAGGAAAGACTCTTGAATCATTAATTCCTGAGGGCTAATTAAGAGGAAGGATGCTGGGAAAGTCAGCAAGCAGAAGTTCAAAGCCTGCACGTTTGTAGCTGTGAACAGCCACAACCTGGCCTGGGATTTCAGGCAGCCAGTGACACCCTTTGATGTCACACCCACATCCAAACAATGCTCAAATAACGACACAAACACACCAACCTGGCACTGCAGAGCCTTTGTTAGCAGCAGAAGACAACTGAAAGAATTTGCTTTATAATTGATCACCCAAAAAAAAAAAACAAACCAAAAGAAGAGAAATAAAACAAAAGCTTCTTGCCAGCTGTTGCCTCTCCCTGAGCCAATTCAGTGCGCGATGCGGAGCAGATTGCCCAGGCTGAATTTCTGATTGCAGACTTGTCTTTTTTCTGCCACGTGCAGCTGAAATCCAATTGAAGACGTTGTTTCTACGAAGCAAAGACATTGCTGCAGCTCTCTGCTGCAGTTATCCCCTTTTGAACCTGCTGGTTCTCTGCCTCCCAGCGCAGCCCTCACCCTGCCCTCGCCGCGTCCTGCCTGCAGCATCCCCTCGCTGCTGGCCCTGCACCTCGCCCCGGTGAGGGACGGACGGATGGGATCCCCATTCCCACACTTCCCAACATCCCTCTGCAAGCTCTGAGAGGGACAAATGCAGAGCAGCTGCCAACTGGCCTCCCTTTTGGAGGGCTGACATCCAGTTGGCATCTGGCGGGTTCCTCGCGCTAGAACAGGAAGCGAACTCCCTGCTGCAACTGCCCTCCAATTTCTGCTGTTTACCCCAGGAATAAACTCATTGCTGCTGTAAAACCCCCCTCCCACCGGGTCCAGGAGGAAAGCATGGATGGCAGGAATGTCAGCCAGCTGGTCAGTGGCCAAATAACTGGCCAGTGGCCAACTGACATCCCATGTTTTACTCTCAGTGGAGGAAGGCCCGTGGGCCTGGCTGCAGATCACCTGCCTGGCATTTCCTCCTGTTTATCCTACAAAAACCCCAAATGTCACACCCTAAATCAGTGTTTCCTTGGTGGCCTGGCAGAAATGTGGTAACCAGGACGGTTCTTCATTCTCCCACTGAATAAAGTCAATTTATTTGAGAGTTTATTTGAGAGCGGGCCCTGAAAGGGAAATGCCAGCAAGATGGAGAAGGGTTGGATCATTCCCATGGGGATGCACAGGGGACATCTCTCAGTGACTCAGCCCGAAATGTCACCTGCCACTGTTTCTCTTGAGTCTTTTTCCTTCTTCTTTTGTATTTGCTTGCAGGGAACACGGCAGGGGATGGTCCCAGCCACAGGTGTGTGCTGGGCAGGCTGGGGGTTCACCAGCCAAAGAGAAAAATTCTTGAAGTTCTTCATCCCTGCCTTGGATTTGCTGCCACTGATTGTCTCTGAATCCTTTTGGGAAGGGGCAGGCTGGCTGGTGAGCCCAGCTGGGAGCAGAATCCTGCCTCCCTCTCAAATTTCCAGCAGTTTCACGTCCCATGCAGGGCATCCAGCCTGCATGGAGCCAGTCCACCTCTGGAGGAGGATCCTGAGGGCTGTCTCTTAATTGCAATGCACTCCATAATCGCTCCTCTATTTCTGCCTTTCTAAATTCTGCTCACAGTGTCAAAGCCAATTTTGGGCATGGCAGTAAATACCATTTGTTTTTCCCTCTAAGTGTTGTTATCCCAGCCAGGAGGAGTGACCAGGGTGAGTCACCATGGCATTTGGCAAAACATCCCGGGACAAGTGTTTGTCTGAAAAGCTGAGGAACCTTTACCCAGGAGAGGTGACAGGATCCTTCAGAGCCTCTCAAAACTCATAGGAATGGAATATTCCAGCACGAGTGGACAGTGATAAGCAGCAGAAAGCAGCTCACTCCCGAGCTGTGGAGTGCTCCACTCTGGCCTGGCAGATATTAGCAGCTGTATCGAGTTGCATGCCTGACTTTTCCTCTTTTTCCATGAGGAATGAGGCTTAGCTCAGCAGCTCCGGTCCCCACGCGCAGCCTCTGCTCCAGGCTCAGCTTTACCCTGAGGCTGCCCCACGGAGGGGTCCCTGTGCCCCTGGCCCTCGTCCCATTTGTCCCCCAAAGAACAGCAAAGGACACACGGAGGGTGCCCATGGGCAGCAGAGTTGCTCCTGATCCAGTGGGAAGGATGCAGCAGGGCTGCCCCGGGGTAAGGGGCGAGCTGGAGAGGGCTCTGTGTAAAACAACGTGGAAAAGTGCAAGGATTTATCAATTCAGTGTTTCTACAGAGCATTTCAGGCCTTTATCGTCAGCCCTTCAGAGCTGGGATGATTGGTGAGGGAGGCAAAGGAGGAGAGGGCAAAGCCACAGCTCCTAAACCCTCATCCTGTGCATGCACCCGCTCCAGGTAACCCCAGCACATCATGGACAGGGACACAGAAACCTTGAAACTGGGAAAAGGCAATTAGGAAAAAAAATACTTAAAAAAATCCTAATTTCCCAACCTAATTAACCCTAAAAATGCCTCTGCCTCCTTGTCTCACGTGTTCTTAAAGCTTGCAAACACCTCCACCTGATACTTTTTCTTCATCAAATGTCTGTGTTCCACTTAACCCCCCCCCCCCAGGACCCGTGTGCAGGACTGGGAAGGGTAATAGCAAACAGATTACACACTTAGCAATAGACTAAGCACAATTAGGCCTCACATTCCTCTCACTCCTATAAATAACCCTCAGTTTCCTCTCTGTGTCTGCAAATTTCATTAGTATGATGGAAAGAAAAGAAAAATACACACACACACACACACACACACGCACTCACACTCTCACTCTCACTCACACACCCCGAGCTCGATTTTCTTGCAAAGCTCAGAGTTGATCTCTCAATCAAAGGCTTTGTTCAGCCTGGGGAAAGAAGGGGGAATTAAACCCACACCCCCACCAAGCCTTGGGCCACGTGCTCCTGGCCATGAAGGGGAAAATTTTCTGCAGATGGCTGAGGAATTCACCTGCAAGAAACAACAGAGAGGAAAAATTCCCCCCTCTTTGCCGGGCTGTGAGTGCAACCTGCAGCTGTGGGGTTTTGGGGCATCATCACCTCTGCTTGTCCTTGATCCCAGCAGAAGGGTGGGTGTTATTCCCAGGGCAAAGCCATCCTTCCAACACGTCTGGAATGTGTCCTCTTCAAGACCTCTGCCTGGGTGTGAGCGTTCCCAGCGCTGGGCTTCAGGTGTGAATTTCAACAAGTAAAGACGGAAAACTGAGAGGATCCTAAAGACAGGGAAATTGGGGATTTCATTCTCTATAAAGGACACAACTGTTCACTGAACATTCAAGGTTTGCAGGTCTTCATCATCTTCCCTTCCCTTGGTGGAGACCCCCCAGGTAACCTCTAAGTGCAGGTAAATACAGGCTGCAGTTGCAAGGGGGACAAAATTCGTCTGCCCATGGGACCTCAGCTAAGTTATTAAGGAAAAAAAAAGATTCTTATCAACTGCAGCGAGAACAGGAAAAAAAAGAGGAAAAAAAAAGGTCAGGCTCAGACAGGAGTGCCAAAACCCTTGGAAACCTGCTGTGGTCAACTCTGTGATTGAATTTATGGAAGTTGGAGGTGTTTCCCTGGCTCTCAGGGCTGGACTGGCTGCTTTGTCCAGGGTAGCTTCAGGTATGGCAAAATCTGAGGTGCGAGGCAGCCTGGGCAGATGGAGCTCTGGAAATGTGAGAATGTGGGAACTCAGGGGATGTGTCCCATGAAAGGGCACCTGAAACTCTGCACCGACAGAAATGTTAATTGTTAATGGCTCTTGTAATGTTTGGCAAGAGAGAATTGGAGAGTTACACCAGGAAAAAGCTCTTGAAAGGCAAAATCGATGTTTCTGCTGGGCAGAAGCTCCCACCGTGCAAGGACGAGCTGTGTGGAGCTGTGACCACGTGTGCCACTGCCACCTGTGCCACATCACCCCTGCTCTGCAGCAGCAGGGACAGCGATGGCACAGTCAGTGCCACCATCCCCTCACCCTGGATTTGTTCATCTGGCTCTGCTCTTCTGGGCATCCTCCTCCCCAAGCCACGGCAGAGGTGGGAAAGAAACGAGGTGCTGAGGGATTTTTCCCCTTGACAGCAGAGACATCTCTATTTTAACTTGTCTCTGTTCTCATCTCAGTTAGTATTCCCAAGTATGGTGCATAAATAATAAAACCCGTGCAGTTCAATGAATTATTTTCTCTTTTTTTCTAGAAAAGATTTTTCCCGCTCTTTCCCCTCCCTTCCCACACCCTTCTCCTTTCATCTTCTGACTAAAGACCCTGTAAGAAATGATGGGCAGCCCTCCAGGAGTAATGAGACAAAGATGACAAAGTAAACCTCAGAGGAGGAAGAGTTGGCTGTTGCAGCAGCCTTTTTGCATTTGTAGGGCCCATAGAAAAAAACAGGGCCTGTCAGGCATGTAAAGCAATCCAGGAGACGTTAAAAGAACCTGCACCAGCTGAATATAAGGCCCAGAAAATTGTCTAAGTCTATATTTAGGTGCTGAATTGGGGGGCACCCCAAGCATCTGTACGTAGATGTTGATAGACAAACCCTTCAAGTTGTGTCAGTGCTTGAATTTAGAGCTCCTCCTAAAACCACTGCCAGCCCCCAAAGGGGAGCAGTTACTCACTGATCTTCTCCCTTTTTGGTCTCCCACGTCAGAGCCTCAGCCACCCAATTTGCTCCTCGCGCCGTTATCTGCCTCCGACCGGGAGAATTTCATTAAATTCCTACTGAAGTGCAATAATTGCCTGGCTTTTCTTGCCGCCTTCAGCCCATTGTTGTTTTAGTCTCCAGTGGCTGGAGGATGCTGAGATGGAAAGATCCAGATGAATCTATGGAGTTAAAGGCTGGGAGAACCCATTGTTCTGACTCGACATTTAATGAGTTCTCCCCCAACCCATTACTTTGCCTCATCTCTTCATTGCTATCAGCAGAAAAGTGTCTGCAAATAAGCGTGTCCCAGTCCTACAGCCCATAATGAGTTCGTCCCAATGCAAAAGAAATGTTATCTCTAATGCGTTAAAAAGCCAAATTGCTGCCTGCCTTTGAAATGGTGCGAAGTCCCAATCAACGGCGTTGAGCCAATGAATCACCTGGGAAGCCACACTCCGAACGTCTCGTTGTTATTATTAGAATGGGGAAGAAGAATTGAAGATAAAGTTTGATTCTACACAATGGAGAATTATTGCAGAGAGGGAGAGAGCCCTGCCTGCTAAAGAGCTCGTGCCAGGTTGGATGAGGAGACACTTTATATTTCCTCTCCCTTGAAATCCAAGTGCACTTTTCCCAGGTCGGCTGGAAAGAAACAGGTTTGAAGTTGTCACTCAACACTCGTGGAGAGGAGCCCTCCCTTTTCCAGATGCAGACCAACATGGAATGCTCACTGATACAGATTTACATCACAGAGTCATGGAATGGTTGGAAGGAACCCTACAAATCATCTCATTCCACCCCCTGCCACAGGCAGGGACACCTTCCACTGTCCCAGGCTGCTCCAAACCCCGTCCAACCTGGCCTTGGGCACTTCCAGGGATCTGGGGACAGCCACAGCTTCTCTGGGAACCTGTGCCAGGGCCTGCCCACCCTCACAGGGAAGGTGGAAGAAAGAAAGGGGTCAGGAGGACACAGACAGGAGGACACACTCTGGCAGTTTCCCACCACTGAGTCCATGGGTTGCACATCCTGATCACCAGTAAAAGCCCTCCTGGGGCTCATTGTTCCTCCCTCAGCAATGAGATGCCCGAAGTGAGACCTGAGCTGGCCCTGGCTGAGTGTTGGATCCGTGGTTTCAAAGCCAGGAAGTTTTCCAGCTCTAGGAGAGAATGTCAGCTCCAGTTCCTGACAGGGTGAATTTTGCTGCTCACTTGTTTCCCAGACCTCCAAACCCCACTGTCGGTCGGACAGGAAGTCCCTCGTGGTGCAGAACACATGTTCAGCCTCTCCTGTGGCTAAACCAGATCCTTATTCATTCACCTGATTCCCACTTTGGCTGGATAAAGAGGATATTTTTTCTTCATCTTCCCTGTTCATTCATGCACTCGGGAACATTCCCATCTTTTCCACCCGAGGAAAATTGAATCTCCAAAGCCCAACGCCACTTTCAGCATTAAATCTTCCCTGACACAGATCCACTTTATTGCATTTTATTAGAACACATTGGTTCTCCACTGAAACCCTGAAAAAGCCTCTCCTTGAGAAACTCAATCTTTTTCAAGAAACCAAAATACTGTTTTGAGGAGCCCGGAACAAATGATGGCAAAGCCTTGTTTTATGGGATATAAGCAGAAGGATATTTTCACTAGATGTGGGAAGATGCACAAGAAATCAAAAGCGAATTTTTCCCGTGGTGATTGTGGGTCATCAATAGGTTATGCCCAAAATAAGGCTAGAAAGGCATTTTAGGCCACCAAATCCATGTGGGTGCTGTGGTCCATGGCTCCAGGGGGATATTCCTTATGAAGGGATCTGGAGTTTCGGAGCAGTTTGGGCTCCACTGAAGTAATGGATGACTGGCATTTAAGTTACCTACTTAAATTAATAAGTATGAAATTAATAAATTAATATTTATTAAGTTTATAAAAGTTTGTACCATTTTTTATATAAAACTGTATGAATTTATTAAAATGTACTAATAAATTTTAGAAGGCTGATGGGCTTCTTTACTCACTCTTTCCTCGTGGGGCTGGGATGGGGCCATGCCAAGGTCTATTGAAGGTGATCACACTCTCAGGCTGGTCCATGTTATGTGAGGGCAGAACATCCTCAGCAACAGCGATAGAAACACCAAAAAGAGCTTTGGCAAAGTTTTTAAACTCAGGTTTGGGCCTTAGTTCTTATCCATTCCTGCTCAGCACCTGAGAGTGTAAAGGCACGGAAAAGCTGCTTTATAGAGGAAGGGAAAGCATCCTTTGTTGTTTGAGTTTGTCCTGAAGAGCCTCAGTAAAACCTGCTCCTCTTGACGTTCCACAGTGCAGCCGAAATTTGTATTTCCCGTTCCACGAGGCAGCCCTAAAGACAGGGAATTCTGTGATGACTTTTGTCCTCTAGAAAGCCACCAACAGGAATGGGAAATAAAACTCTGTCCTTGAGAACGCGCCCACTTCACAGAAATGAAGAACCAGAGTGACCTGAATCATTTACTGAGCTCTGGTGGCCACAGCTTCATTCTCACATGTGGGGAAAGGGCCTGTCAAAGGTCCCAACTCCTGCTGACCACTGCTGGGAGCGTTTTTCCCTTTGCCTGTTTTTGGGAAGCACAAAATGGGAGAAACAGCCAAGGGTCTGTCCACAGGCAATGGAGAGAGCTGGGAAACACAGGACCATTTTTCCTAGAAAAAGGGGAATTGCTGTTGTGGAGGATGAAATCCCTGCCACCAAACTGTGTCATCATCACTGTCCCTGCTCTGGGGCATCCCCTGTGTGTGACACACGGTGTGGTCGTTGTCACCTCCCATGAGGATGATGTTGGAGCTTATGGATCCTTTCGGAACACAAAACACTTCCTTGTGAAGTCTTAAGCTGCCTCTGCCTCGAGCACTGTAATCAAAACAAAGGAAAGTAATACTTTTGTTTCACTAATCTTCTGTAGACTTGGTAAAATATATAATAGCTTCCATTAAGCCTGAGTTAGTTAATTACTAGGTAGGAAATCCAATATCTTCTCAGGGTTATTTTCCAGTTGTCATTTTGCAAGAGAATTTTTGCTTTGACGTCATTGCGAGACAAAAAACACTCTGTGGACAAAAGAAACCACAAATCGGGGGAAAAATACATCAATATCATTTTTCTTATAGCCTGCCACTCATTGGGTGGAATTTTGTGCAATATCGTGATCCTGCCTCTGGCAAAGCTCCGTTTTCAACCCAAATGTGTGCAATAATAGGAGACAGCTCATGGAGCCATTCCTGGAAAACCTTTGCAGATCTTGCAGGTCCTTTCAGGGCCTCCTTCAGGTGCTGACCAACTCCTCAAGGATCACTCCTCGCTGAGGGAAAAATTAAAAATACACGTGGACATTTTCATGTTGGAATTCAGCAGCAGCGTTTAATTAATTTCCCATAAATTCCGTTGCATCCCCACACAGGTGTAAATCAGTTCCACGACCTTCCTTGGTTAACAAGGGTACTACCATTACCAGGATGCCATCCTTGGATCAGAGAGGTAATTATGCTCATTACTATTAATCTGATCACCCACTGCATCTATTTTCCTGGTTCAGCAGGAGCTGAATTAAAATGCAAACTGACTTTAGCAAGGTTTCTAATCTGATTAATTACTATCCAACTTATTTACATACAAAGCCATAAAAGCACTTATCAAACCAAAATACCTGGTCATTTGTCCTGCATGGTTGTGTGGAAGTGCTGACTGCAGAAGTTCCTACAAAAAAATCCCATATTCTGTTGGAATCTGCAAGGCTGAGGTGGAAGTTAAATATAATTTAATGTTGAGGGGGTGTTTTCTCCTCTGGAATTTTGTTTTGGAAGAGAACCTGAGGGAAAAAATTCTGACAATGTCAAAATATTCTGTTTTGACTATTTCAGGACAAAATGTTTAGAGTTTCCTTTTCGAGATGGATTTTGTTTTGGATTTTTCGGTTTTGTTGTATTTTTTTATAATAAATACATTATATTGTATTATAGAAAGAAAAGTTCGAGAGCCATAATGAAAAAAAAAAGATTTTATCTACAGAAAACATTTTCTGGATTCTTCCTGTGGAAAATGTGACTTTGGAGCTTTGCACAGACTCTGGTTTGTAACAAAGGGCTGGAGGCTGTGTTGGCCTTGAAGGAGGCAACAGAGAGAACCTGGCCTCATCTTTCATAGTCCTGCTGAAGGATCCATCAGATCTGTTTTTGTCAGACTTCCAGCTTGGATTCAGAGCTCCAGGTGCTGTTTTAGGAAAGGTAAATGGATGGAGAGTGACATATTTGCTTCCCATCCTTTTCCCACCATATTCCTCCAGACTTACAGGCAACGATGACAAATGACGAAGAAATAAACAAAGTTTATGGCCTTGTCCACAAGGGATGATCCTTGATGGGATCCTTCACCACCCAGACATTTGTGGCACAGGTCAAGGAAAAGGGAATTCCCTCCCAAGGAGACCATTACAATTAGAACAACTTTTCAAGGGCATAAATAGGATCATGGAATGGTTTGGGTTGGAAAAGACCTCAAAATTCATCTCATCCCACCCCTTGCCATGGGCAGGGACACCTTCCACTATCCCAGGGTGCTCCAAGCCCCATCCAACCTGGCCTTGGACACTTCCAGGGATCCAGGGGCAGCCACAGCTTCTCTGGGCACCCTGTGCCAGGGCGTCCCCACCCTCACAGGGAAGAAAAAATGTTAATATCATTCCCTTGGGCTTCTCATTGCTCCTTATTTAAAGGGTTAAATGCCTCCTTTGGACCTGCTGCCTCTGGCAAACAAAATGCCAGCACTCCCTGGGCTGAAAGAAGATGTGTTCTATTAATAAAATTACTTTCCAAATGAAATTTAAGCCTGAAAAAAACCCCAAACCCAACAAGGTTTGTCCATGGAGGGGAAAATTTGTTTGCCATAATCCGCTTTGCTTCTCCCTGTTGTGGTGGCTGCTGGGAGGAGTCTGGGAGGAAGGAAAGAAGCTCCTGAGCTGAAAATGTATAGTCTGAAGGCATAATGATGGAGGCAGCTTATTTTTAAACTCTTGTTGAATAATTAAATTGATAATGGGGTGTGACCTCACTCCTGCTGCCATCTCCCAGCTGAAAAGGTCTCAGCAGCCCCAAGCTGGATCCTCACCTTGCCCAGTGATGCCAACAGAGACCTGGAGGCTGCAGGTCCCACCCTGGGGGATGCTGCAGGTCCTGCCCATGCCTGGCTGGAACATGGGAATTTGGAAGCTTTCTGCTGCAATCTGTGGTTGTGATTCCCAGCCCTGCCAGCAGTGCCGGGAATCAAACCACAGCCTTTATTGTAATCCGATAAAACCTTAACAACCTCTCCTCCTCCCTGATGGCAAATTAAGGGCCTCGTTTACTCTGCAGTGGCCTCCTTGGCCTTTTGTTTAAGTCTCAGCAAAGAGCCAGGCAGGAGCAGGGAGGGAAAACGGATCTCAGATTCCCCCGTTCGGCCACGTGGCTTTGAAGAACGCAAACAAAAACCCGATCTTCCCGATAGATCCCATTTCCAAGGGGCACTTTGGCACCTGGATGGAGCACCTTGGAGCTGGAAGCAGGGCCAGCTGTGGGGCTGCATGGGATGAACTCCAGCGCACCTTCTCTGCAGCCCTGTCCAAGTTTCCCTGTTTTATTCCTTGGAAATGCAATCAGCTCCAAATCTTAGATTTCTCCCATGCTGGCAGGAGTGAGCTTTAGCCTCAGACTGGGAACCTCCCAGTGAAACTTTCAGCTGCGTTGGTTCTTTCCCTGTGGGATCCTCCCGGTGCAAAGCGCTGTCCCCTCGGATGGAGCCGTGTGGATGCTGCTAACTCACAGCACTAATTCCAGGGATCCGTCTCTTTATGGGGCACAGATGGGCTCCCAGGGACCCTGCTGCTCCCCAGGTCCCTCTGCAGAGAGAGCTTCCACAGCCCCGGGGTAATTGATGAACTTCCTTCTTGTTTCGGGAGCCCCTGCACCCCATACCTGCAGCTCATCCTCCTGCTGGGGGTTCATCCATCAGCCCCACATCCCTGACCCACTGCTGAGGGTTCATCCATCAGCCCCACATCCCTGACCCAATCCTGAGGGTTCATCCATCAACCCCACATCCCTGACCCACTGCTGAGGGTTCATCCATCAGCCCCACATCCCTGACCCACTGCTGAGGGTTCATCCCCCAACCCCACATCCCTGACCCAGTCCTGAGGGTTCATCCATCAGTCCCTCATCTCTGACCCAATCCTGAGGGTTCATCCCCCAACCCCACATCCCTGACCCACTGCTGAGGGTTCATCCATCAGCCCCTCATCCCTGAACCCCTCAACCTGTTCAAAGCCATCCCCCACCTCTGGGGAATCCCTTTGATTCCAGATTGCCTCATTCACCTCGGAGTTTGGGGCAGCCTTTGCAGCACTCTTCTGTTAACTCCTCTGCTGCAGCCTTCTTGCTGTGATGGGACTGAATCCTGAGAGGGAATATTTGGGAATTGTTATTTTGGGCTGGTTTATTCAGCTGTGGCCTCAAGAGCTGCCACAGAGCTGCCACCTCTGTGTAGTTGCATCAGGATTTGGGGAGGGTTTGCCACATTCCACATTTCTTTGAGTCATTCCATAAATAGGTGTCAACCCCCTCATAGCTTTAATAAGGAAGGAAAAATATGTTTCAACAACGTTTTTTCTTCTTTATAGATTATTTTAATATATTTTTCCTCAAAAATACAAAACAAACAAACAAAAAAACCCCATCAACAAAAAAAAAAGCACAATAGTTTTAAACACTTCATGGAAAAGGTATTAAATTATCAGCTCCTTCAGGTTGGTAAATAATAGGGAATTACAATTTGAGTTTTGTGCCCAAGAAGACATAATTTTAATTTGCTTAAAGGAGTCCTGAGCACCTTCCAAGAGCACTTCTGAAAGTCAGGCCTGAGAGAGGTCAGCCTGGATTTCCCAAACGGAAGAAATCTAAATCAGAAATCAGCTTAAATCGTTGTTCTGAAACGCCTCAGGCACCTTCCCTGCTTCTCTTCTTATTTCCCGGAGCACAAACTTGAGTGGAGCTCATTATCTGCCTTAATCACCCATAGAATCACAGAATCCTTTTAAAAGGCAGAACCAGCAAACAAAAGCAGCCGGAAAGGAGAAGATTTCAGGCATCATAAAATGCTGAAAGTACCAATGGTTCTCAATAAAGCCATCTTGATTTAGGATTTCTCTTTCAGAAAACTGCACATCCTGATTATTCCTGGGATATATTAAAAAAAAAACAACAACAAACCAAAACAAGCCCAAACAACCAATCTTGAAGGTATTTTTGTCAAACATTTCCATTCTTTTTCCAAAGGAAATGGTTGATTTTATAACTGCAGATGCCTCTTCGTGAGCTGTTCAAGAAAAATCCCGAGATTTTTCCATTCATTAGCCAGTCCAGGCTCACTCTTGCATCCACAGAAAGGTGTTGCCATCATAAAACTGGCCCACGGTGTTTACATTTTTATGATGTTCTCATAATTAGCAACTTTCTTCGCTGTCCCTCTGGTGACCAATTAAAAAGCAGCTGATCCTCGATGGAAACTTTAGGAACATCCTGGTTTGAGGTTATTCTGCTGCTGTGGCCCACATTTTCTGCTTTTTATGGAAACCGAGGGGAGTTCTACGAAAATCAGCTCGTCGTTGTGTCAGACGGGACGTGGTGCTTATGAATTGTGGTACTGTCGTGTTCTGTGTGACACCACAATGGCACCTACAGCTGTCTGATGTCACAGCTGCACCAGAATTTCTGCACCCAGGACATCTTTGTGCACGAAAAGGTATAACAGATTATCCAGGAGTGGAAAATACGGCCCTGAGGACGCCCCACGCCAGGCAGGCTGGCTGAAATAATAGCAAGAAATGGGTATTTTTTGGGTATTCCCTCATTTGTGGGGATTAATCTGACATGAAAATGTTTCCACCATACAGGTGCCTCTTGTTTTCCAAGCCTGGAGGCTCCAGCAGACACCCCCAGTCCTGCATGATGTCCAGAACCCAAATATCTCATGGGTTTCCAGTGAGGTGGGACCAACCTGCTCCTCACCTCATATCCATGGTCATCATCATCATCATCATCATCATCATCATCATCATCACCGGACCCTCCTGCATTAGATCCAGTGGGAACTGGGGTAGGACTCCCCCAGCAGTCTCCAGAGGAGCCTTTCTGACACTATTTTTATTTATTATTATTTATTTATGCCCCCAGCTGCAGGCCTGCAGTGCAGATCTGATGGAAGCCGTTCACCCCCAGATCCCATGTCCCTGGAGAGGATCCCTGTTTGGCTGGAAACGAGCGGAATTTGTCATGAATCTGGATGCCCTCCATAGAAACACTTCCACGGGAATGAGAGGAGGGCTGGTAAATCCATCTCAGGAGCAGGGGCAATTTGTGCTTTCGGCTCTGTCCGCGTTCAGCCCTCGCGGCTCCACTGCCTGCCAAAACAAAAAAAACCAACAAACCACCCCCAAAGAAGTTGTGGGGTCACTCCAGAGTCCTCAGGCTGGGAGGAAACTCGGAATTAAATGAAGAACCTCACGTTTACCAAAGGCTGACAGGTCCGGCTCAGAGCCCTCTGCCTTTTCTCTCCTAATGGATTGCTCACTCCTCGCAAGCTGATGGCATTCCCAGGTTACACGTGCGGCTAAATTGCTCCAAAACAGTGTTAATGTCACCTTTAACTCTGCAATTCTCCTGCAATTCGCCTCCTGTAGCTGGGATTATCTGTCTGTCTGCCAGGCAGAAAACAAGACGTGGGCAGAGAGTTTGTTTTTCCCACTGGGTGACAAATTTCGAGACTGCACCACTTCTCCTTCCCCTCCGCTCGCTCCTCCAGCTATTTTTGGACTCGCTGGTGTGGCTGTTGCTCTGCTGGCCGAGGCTGCTTTGCAAATGACCATTTCCCTGTGTGTTTGCTGAGTGTAAACATCGTCTTGCAAAACAGAGCTTGCGCTTCCAGGAGGTCTGAGGAGCAGCAGAGCACAGGGGGAGTTGCTCAGAGCCCGTCTGGTCTTGTAGCAGCAGCAAAGAGTTTCTCAAGTTAGAAATCTGGCTGCAAGATTTCAGTGTCTCGGGCTACTGGAGCCGTCAATGAGTGAGGAAATAAAGAGGAGATGGGAAAAATGAGCCCTGCAAACACACGAGTGCTTTGTGAAACGCTTCAGTACTGCACGGAGCACCGTGGTGGGACATTCCCTGTTTTGTAGGGGAGGGAAACTTTGGTACCTCCCTTGTGGCAGCTCCGTGGGGAGGGGCATCCCAAATTCACGCTCCTGGATTGCAGATAAAACACAGAAGAAGTCTCAGTTCAGGACTGAGAGTCCTTCCTTGCAGCCAGCCTGGGTTTTCTGGATCTGCAGCACCAGCACTGCCTTTGCCCAGCAAACACCTCCCCTTCCCCACCCGTGAGGGCAGAGTTTGTTTTCCTGCCTTTGCAATCGCTTTCAGAGAACGCTCAAAAAGTACTTAAAATTCAAAAAGAAAAGCCAGGTTCTGCCAAGAAAACAGGTGTCCCCTCATTAATTCCTCATCCCAGGGATTTTACGGTGAGTGACGGGACAAGGAACACATGGGAAAACACAGTGCTCTGATGCAGCATTGTTCCTTATATTTTTATATCGATAAACACTGACTCACCTTCAACAACGTAATCCAGAGACAATCAAGGGAAGTACATGGGGATCTCATGGTCTTTGCTGACTTTGTTTTGTTTATGACCCCAAAACACCGCAAAAGACATATCCATGAGTGTGTCCCATGAATGCAAAGTGTGGGCTACAAACAGAAGAGAGCTGAAAAATCAGAGAGAGTCTCTTTCCCAACACAGGGAGCTGCAAAAGTTGTGGAGTCAGAGCTCAGCATTTCAAGTTTGCACACACAGCCCATTTTCTTCTGGCTATAACTTCTTTCAGAGAGTGAAAAAAACCCCATATTTTTCCCATTTGTCTTTTTCCTTCCCACCAAAACACTGCATGTCACAACATTTGAAACGTTGGGAAAACACATTTCCGATTTTTAAAGGGGACCATGCGTGGAATCAGCTCCAAAAGGGGCCAGCAACGCTCACAGCTGATCAGCATCAAAGGGAACACTCTTCTCCTTGCACTGCTTGCTGTGAAAGCACTAATATTCCCACTTTTCAGTGGATCTCTGGGTATTAGGAATGTGTCCTGAACAGCATTTTGATGGAACTCAACAGAGAAATGGCCCTAAAAATACAGTGCAACCACATGTCCTAAGAAAAAGGTGATGGGATCTCAAGCTCCACACCCCGATGGCTTTTGCAGGGAATCAGGGAGGATGTTCAGAGCTGCCAGACCAGGAGAGGCTGGAAGATCATTTCCACAAGATGCAGACGTGGGCAGGGATGCTCCACGTGGCAAATCCTTCCTTGCAGAAGCATTGACGGATATGAAAACTCTCCTACACCCCAAAAAAACCAGTGGGAATTTCTTGTTCTTCTCACTGAGAGCTGGATATTACCTTACACGGCCTAAAGCTCCCCAAAAATCATCAGAGGTGTTCTCATTAAAAAGCAGAGAGGGAAAAAGGCAGAGCTTGTGCCGTGGCTTGTGCTGGGTGAAATCTGCCAGGATTTCATCCCTTCAGAGCCTCCACTGGAGCTCAGATTCCCAGATTCCCACAAGGCTCAGGGTGATGAGATGGAAGCGCTTGGACTCCCCAGCCGAGATGAATTGCGCAGCTCTGAGGGAGTTTTTCGGTGACAGCAAGGCCTGGACAAGATGTGATGATGGGGAAGAGTCAGAGCAGGGGCTCCCAGCACGTTCTACTGCAAACCAGAGCCCGGGCAGGGGCAGGGACTGGCTCTCGTCCTGGAATCCCTGTGCCCAATCCATGAGCTCCACAAAGTGCTCCACTGCCCCTGTGACCCAAATGCCAGTGGAAGCTGCGGCCAGCTCTGCCACCAAGAGCACAGGACATTTCCTTGGTTCTCCTCTCTCCTGCCTGTTGTCCCTGCTCAGGCCCTGCCTCTCCCTGCCCAGGCAGAGGAAGGACCCTGGTGAACCCGTGGATATTTACCTGCTCTCAGAAAACAGCTCAGCTGCTGAAGCAGAGCCCTCACCCTCCCTGTTTAGCTGTTTAGCTGTTCCTACTTTTACCTGCTGTTCTGAGAAAAGTGACTTCTATCTTCCCCTTAATTTTCCTTCCATCACGCACAAACATCCCACCCAAATTTCTCTTCGTCTCTTTTTCCTTCTTTTTTTTTTTTCTTTTTTCTTAGTTACCACACAACAAAAACGTTTCTCTTACATTAATTTTGTCACTCAGGCAGAGCAAACCATCGCTCCTCAGCGCGTCCCCGAAAAGCCAGAGTGGAGTGACTCAGTCGGGCAGGATTTTATTCAAACCATTTGTCCTGTGGTCAGAGCAGATTAAAGGCAGATCAGGTTGCCCTCGGAGCAACGCTGGGACAGTGAGAGTGAGAGATGTTGGCACTCGCTCCTCAAACCACAGGCAGCTCGCGTGACTGCGGCTTCCTCCGGCCTCTCCTGCCTGCTGGAAGTGCCATTTCCATGTGGGAACACCTGTGTGTCCCTGGGATGGGGGAGCAGAGTGTCCCTGGAGACAGGCACGGGCAGGGCACTGTGGTTTGCTGACCCCAGGGTGGCCACTGCACAGCAGGGATGGCCAGTGCACAGCAGGGATGGTCACTGCCCAGCAGAGATGGTCACTACACAGCAGGGATGGTCAGTGCATGGCAGGGATGGCCAGTGCACAGCAGGGACGGTCACGACAGGTCAGGGATGGTCACTGCACAGCAGGGATGATCACTGCCTAGCAGAGATGGTCACTACACAGCAGGGATGGTCAGTGCACACCAGAGATGGTCACTGCATAGCAGGGATGGTCGCTACACAGCAGGGATGGTCACTAGACATCAGGGATGGTCAGTGCCCAGCAGGGATGGTCAGTGCATAGCAGGGATGGCCACTGCCCAGCAGGGATGGTCACTGCACACCAGGGATGGCCAGTGCCCAGCAGGGATGGCCAGTACACTCCAGGGATGGTCACTGCACACCAGGGATGGTCACTACACACCAGAGATGGTCACTACACACCAGGGATGGTCAGTGCACAGCAGGGATGGCCACTACACAGCAGGGATGGTCACATCAGAGATGGTCAGTGCCCATCAGGGATGGCCAGTACACTCCAGGGATGGTCACTGCACAGCAGGGATGGTCAGTGCACAGCAGGGATGGCCACTACACAGCAGAGATGGCCACTACACCCCAGGGATGGTCAGTGCACACCGGGACAGGCAGGTCAGAAGGAGGAAGGGGTTAAAAAGCACATTCAGCATCTCCTCATCCCTCCCCATTCCAGGGTGCCTGCAGGGGTTTTGCCCTGCCTCATCAGCAGCAGGGTCAATTCAGTCTGAGCTCGTGGGTTTTGAGATGAAAATCCAAAGCCTCCCAGAAGATCTGAAAGAAAATTCATGTGATGAGCTGGCTGTTGTGTGCAGAGAGGTCCCTGTTGGGCCACAAGGCCTGGGGAAGGATCCAGGAGTGTTTTAATTGATTTAATAATTCCTGTTACAGTGTCAGCCCCTGCACTCGGTGCAGACTTGGAGGGAGCTGAAAGACAGTAAACCCCAAACCTCTGAAGCTTCTCCTGGCCATGATTTCACACTCTGGAGTGCTCAGGGCTGATCCTGAGCCCTCTGCTCAGCTCCCAGCACCCCGAGCCAGGCTCCTCCTGCGCCAGCACAGCCGGAGATTGCACCACCGAGCAGCCTGGGGATTGAGCTGGCTCTGGAAGGACCCAGCAGCAAAATAACATTTGGTTCAATTTTAAGGAGCATCATTTCCCTGATCTGGCTCGCAGCACGTGCCAGCACTGGAGGAGCAGGAGCCGCTGCACAAGGAGGGAACCAAGCAGGGAAACACCTCCTGCTGCCATCCCTGCAGGTACCCAGAGCCTCCCCGAGCTCTGGGAGCGTTAACTTCATTTAGGAATTTAATTTCTGGCTTTATTAGCTCTACAGAAAGTATTTAAAACCCTGAATCCAGCAGCAGATGGTCAGGGTCTCTTCTGGCTCTCACCAAAACACAAAGCATAAAACCACAGAAGGGCTGTAAAAAGAGAGAATAAACACAAACCTGCAGTGGGAACTGCTGCAAATTGTCCTTTCCATGGCAAGAAAGGACATTTCTAGGGGTTTATATATATTTTTATGTATTTATATCACATGGGGGGATGGCTACCTAAGTCCAGGCAGTGCTCATGCCACGCACCAGAGATTCATGCAAAACCTTTCTCCCAAACTGATCAATCCAACAACTCCTATAAACAATCATTTCCCCCATATTAGAAAAAGATGTTGAAGGCTTTGATTAACTGCCTCATCTTCCTGAATCCCCCCTTTAGATCCAGGGCATGGGGTTGCAGTCTGGGATGCATTCTGTTAATGTCAAATCAACTCATTACCCAAATCCTTTGAGAAACAAAGCCTGGCAGCTTTGCCTGGACTTTTATTATGGATTACAACTCTTGTGATCAGTTAATCCAAGAAATTACTCAGTTCTTCCAGTTGACAAAGTCAAAATATGATTGCTCTTCAAAGAATGCAAACTCATAGGGATTAATCTCTTCATCTCAGGGATTTAATCATTTTTTACTAATTTTATACCAAAATATTGCCATGTGTGGGCTCCATAAATCTGTCTCGCCCTTTTAGCAGTTACTTTCCCCAGATGCTTTGAACTTTGAGAAAAAGTTGCTTAACCAAAAAAACACAGCTGCCACATGTTGTAATTTCCTCTTTGGGGGCATCTGGTGCCGTCTTTGAGAAGGTTCTGCCAGATTTTCCCCAGGACTTTTTTCTCTATTTGTTGTATTTCTCAGTATCTTTGGGATTTCTCAGTATCCTTGGGATTTTATCCCAGAAAACAAAGCCGTTTGTTGCTGTGTTTTCAGCACCTTCCCAACCTCCCCCCCTCCCCCCCGCCAAGGATGCAGTTGCACAAACTCAGGTTTATATTCAACATTTAGCAATGAAATTACATTTCCCAGCCCTTTGGACTCTCCTGGACCAGTTTTCCAAGGATTATTGGGTGTTTGACTTTTTGCCTGACCAACATCGGTGTCAAATTCAGGGAAAAAGAAGGGGGAGGAAAAACTTCCGTGAGGCAATAAATTCAGAAGAAAAAGAATAAAAGGTCACAGTGTAAAATTTACCTTCATGTTCCAGTGCCCAAAATTTCCCCTTGTGCCTGTGAGTGTTTCTCCCGACTTCAAAGGCGTTATTTTGGGAGGTGAGCAGGACTTGGCCCCAGTTCCTGATGACAAACATGGACATTCCTTGGGTGACCTCTCAGCCCAACACATCAAAGGTTTTGCTGGAGTTGCACCTACAAAGAATTTGTCTGGAGAGGCACAAAAGCTTCTCCATTGTGGAACCAGCAGGCACCTGCCAAAATACACAAGGCAACACACAGGAGGTGGGGAAGATCCCTGGGCTCTCCAAAAGGGGTCTTTGAGGTAGAAATGAGTGGAATTTCCACTGGGAAAAAGCAATGTGGGAGCTCTTTGGAGCCCCCAGCTCCCATGGGAAGTGGATACCTGGAAAACACCATGGAGGTGGGATGAGATCCCACATGAAGAATGGGAACAGTGATTAGGGGGGCCTGATGGTTTTGGGGTCTCCAATGAGCACTGGGAACACTGGAGGAGCCAGGGAGATGCACTGGAGGATTCTGCCTCCCTGGGAAGCCATCACGGTGAAAAATTCCCCAGAAGTTTGCGTTGCAAAGCACAATTTGCACGAGCATTCCTTGGGAATTCCGGGAACTCCTCACCACCCACCTCACACAAACTGCTCCTCCTCCCCAACACTCAGCACTGCTGGGGGCTCCGAGGTGCTCCAGGGGTCACTGCTCTGCTCTCTCCAGCCCAGGAATCTCCCTGATTTTGGGGAAAGAAGAAAGGTTTGGCAGGAAGGGCAGTCCAGCACCACCACCGGCTACTCAGGTGAGTCCCAGCACCTCCTGCTTGGCCTCGGCCACCACTTACCCAGGTGGGATCCCAAAAACAGGAGAAGTGACACAAATCTCTGCACTCCCACCCAAACCGGCTCAATTGCTCCATCTCTTGTGTAGTTTGTAGTAAAAATCTGGTTAAAATAACTCCCTGTTTCTGGATCCTGGGGGCCCAGGTACCATTCTGCAGCAGGGTGCTGCTTCCCAGGAAATCTCAGCACAGTTCAAGCTCCAGCAGGAATCTTGACTCCTGGTTTTCCAACTCCTCTTGGGGAGCTGTTGTACCGTGTGACCATCTAAAAGTTTATTCTTGTCCTGACTAATGCGAGCAGCGAGTGACTGATTTTATTTGGCAGATATTGCTCATTTGTCCCATTGTTGGTTCTTTTTAACTGGCTTTTTTGGGGGTTGTTGTTTCTCTTTCAAACCACAGATAAAATGAGCTGAGTCTGAGTTTGGGTTTGCTTTCTGCAGCTTGGTTTTAAGTGGAAATCTTGTCATCACTGCTCTCCCCTGAAGACACTGAGAGGGGAGTGTGAGTAAGCCGAGTTTATCACCTCCTTCCTGCAGAGGAGACGTGGCTCAGGTTGTCAGAGCACTGGGAACTGGGAGATAAAACATCAGCCTGAAAGTAAATGTGTGATTTTTCCTCTCAGCCGACACTTAAAGAAATCTTTTTTTTTTTTTTTTTAAAAAAAAGCAAATTTGGTCTAAAAGCTCCCATGGATGACCAGGACTTGGCAGGAATGCGAATGTACAGGGCTGAAGGGATGGAAGAGGAGCAATCCTGGTTGGATGTGGTCCTTCCCTTCTCCTCCTCACACACCCACAGGAGCCACCACTCATCCCATCCCACCACCAACTCCAGGAGTAACAGAGGATGGACTTACATCCCATAGGATCCCAGAATATCCTGAGGGGGAAGAGACCCCTAAGTCCAACTCCTGGCCCGGCATAGACACCCCAACAATCCCACCTTGTGCCTGAGACATTGTCCCAGCTTTTCCCTTGGAGTTCAAGCTGTTTTCCACCTTCCTTGGTTTTCCTGCACTGCCTGGGGTTGTTCCTCTCCCCCACCGAGGGCCATGGGCAGGGTTTGTAGTGTCTGACAGCGCTATTTAGGGCTGGGATGGCAATTCCCATTGAGCACAGAGGGAATTACGAGACATGTCTGTATCCCCTGGGAGTGGCTGCTCAATATAATCCCAGGTTTAGTACCTGTGGTGGCTCTGCTCTGGGAGCAGTGCAATATCCTGTCAGAATGGCAGCAGGACAGCTTTGCACACACACATCATTTTATGGAATTCCAGTGTGAAATCTGAACAGGAAAAAAGGAAAGAAAGGCCAACCTAAGCTGCAGGAGCTCAGCACCTCCAAGAGCTGCACCCCTCAGAAGCAATCCCTTGGCAGAGACCCTGCTTCCCTTCAGAAACGATCCATTCGACCGCAATTTGCAGGAGAAGACTTGGTAACAGAACAAATCTTTGACTATAAAGGAACTGCTGTGAGGCTGAGAAAAATTCACCTTCTGGAAAGAGCTTTGTCTTGTAATGGGCTGCTCTGCTCATATGAGCTCTAATTCCAGTGTGAAGAGGAAAACCATTTGGAAGGGGATGTTATTCCTCAGGGCTCCCTGTTGGAATTCATGTCACTGCAGAAGTTATTATTGCAATAAAAAGTAAAAATGAGTTCTCAAAATACACTCGAGCCTATTATTCAGGACAGCCTGGAAGGAGAACCTTAATGTTAAGCACATGCATGGATCACTCTGAAGTCAAACCAAGGGGATGGATTGAGGGGAGCTCTTTTCCTGACTCAGGACTCCACACTGATCCTCCAGATAATATAAAAACACAGGCACGAGCTCATGAGGAAAAAAAATCCTAATCACATTAAATCAGTGGTAAATTGCCCTTCATCGTATTGCAGCCCAGTCTAGGACAGAGTAAATTATTGTATTTATTTATTTTTTGGTTTTAGGACCATTTCTGGGCCAGCTGTGAGGCCAGGCACGCACAGGGGCACTGCATCCCTACACCCCATCCCACTGCACACACGCATTTCCAAAGGGGTTCAGCTCCACCTTTCGCATTTGGTTGATTTTCCTCTTCTGTGGGTGAAGGTTCCTCCAATCCCTCTTGCTCTGATGGTTAAAAAACTTCCCCACTGCACCCAGGGTCAGTTTTGCCCTCTCCCATAGTTTACAGATCCTCTCACTATTTATAGGTTCACTGTGATGTTCTTTTATGCCTTTTGAGCCTTCGCTGCACAGGGATGAGCCAAACCAACCTCTCCTGTTTTCCTGTTAGAGGGGAGATCCATGTCCCACTAACACAGGTGACCTCAAGGGGAGCATGAAAACCCCTGACATTTAAGGGGCAAATGGAGGGAAGGCAGAAATGAAGAATATGTGGCAAATACGGACTGAAATTCTGGAATTTCAGATCAGATTGTTCAGAGGGTTTCCAAAGTGAAGCACTAACTCGTGCAAAATATTTTAACGAACCCTCTGTATGGCATTTCTCATTAAAAAAAAACCAAACCAAAACTCATACCGGGGTCAGCACAGTGTATCTTTTATTTGATTCAACTTCCACCATCCTGAATTCAGGGGAAAAAATGGTAGGATTTTGGGAAGATTTCCCAGCCCTGGAGAGTTGTGAAGAGCCTGCCCCGTGTGCAGGAACAGCTGGTGGCACCCAGGCCAGGAGAGCTGCTCTGATCAACCCAGGAGATAAATTTCTTTAATTTTTGACGAAAAGACAATAACATCCACAGATATGCCCATGCAAACTTACCTAAGGCTTTTAAGGTGCACATAAATTAAAACTGATTTATAATTACGTATAAATTAAAATTGCTGAAGACTGTTAAGTGAGATCCGGAAATTGAGATGCAGAGTAGATGCTGACAGCAGCTCTGCTTTTGAGTTTTGAAATTTAAATACAGGGTGGGTTTTAATCCTTCCCCAGGAGGTAAAACAAGCCACTCCCCCACACCTGCCCGTGTGGTGACCCCTGCCAAGGCCACAGCTCGGCAGGACCCACGACCTGTCCCTGCTTTATTCACAAACCCACCGTGCAACAACCCCGGCCATTGCCAGGAACACGGCTCAAAGAGGAATTTCTCCTCCTCCCCATCTTCTCGAGGCTCACTCCGAGAACTTAATCAAGGAAAAGTCGAGAGTGAAGTGTCCTTCCTTCCTACCCTGCAACTTGTCGAGACACTTAAAGGAATTTTAGGAAGGCAAACTCCCATTGAGCATCAGCCTGGCGGGGGCGGAGAGCTGCCAAGTTATTATTGCAGCATTTTGTTATTATTTAATAGGAAGCATCCCAGACATCTGAACAAGTAGGAGTCCCTTGCGGCTCTTCTGCTCAGGATTCCTTGGATCCTGTGACTCAGCACTTCATCCTCACAGAAATGGTGTGAAAAATACGACTGCAAGAGGCAACAAGCAGCATTTGCAGATGGGAACAGCTGGGGGCACTCGTCAGGAAAGCCGTGGTGGGTCCTGCAGAGCCCCCAGATCCCTGGGATTGTCCATTCCAACACAAAATTGTCCATCCCGCTGCCCAAAGGAAAGATGCTGCTCCCACGCCGGGTGACCAGGGTAACAAATCCTCCTGGAGGGAGACTCCAGTGCTTTCCCCAACCTCCTGGTGGTGGCCACATGAGGGCTGCAAACTGGTTTCACACCAGCATCTGCTGACAGCAAAATATAATGGAAAACATTTCCGTGCAACAATGCCGACCGCATCCTAATTGGCATTTTATGTAACCACCCCCGGGATCATAAGATTCCAATTTAGCAAAACCAATCACGGCATCGCTGGCGCTCCCCGCCATCGCTCCGGGGCTGCTCTGCCGCCCTGGGCTCCAGAGCTCATCCCTGGAGCTTCCTTCTCCTCTTGTCCAACCCTCAGGCACAGGAAGTCCCGTGGTGGTGGCTGAGGGACAGGTCTTGTGGCTGGATCCTCAGGGAAGGGAAAAGAAGGAATTACAGTTCAGTTCAGTCCACTGGATTTGGCCACCACTGGGGTCAGTGGGTGTTGGGAAGTCTCTTTGAGCCCCTTGAAGAGGAGCTGGGCCTGGGATCCTTGGACTTTCCATCTTGGATAATCCATAGGATGATCTACGGAATCATGGAACGGTTTGGGTTGGAAGAGATCTTAAAGATGATCTTGTTCCACCCCTGCCATGGCAGGGACACCTTCCACTATCCCAGGGTGCTCCAAGCCCTGTCCAACCTGGCCTTGGACACTTCCAGGGATCCAGGGGCAGCCACAGCTTCTCTGGGAATCTGTTCCAGCCCCTCCCCACCCTCACAGGGAAGGTGAAGAAAGAAAGGGGACAGGAGGACCTGGCCGTGGGGGACAGGAGGACACACCCTGGCAGTGTTCCACCACTGTGTCCATGGGCTGCACATCCCAGCATCCCAAGCACCACTGAAATCCCACCTGGGATGTTCCTCCCACAGCAATGAGCAGATGCCCAGAGCGAGATCTGAGCAGGCCCTGTTTGAGTGTTGCATCCGTGTCCTCAAAAAGAAAATTTCAAACTCCAGGAGTCTCCTCTGTCTCCCAAATATTTGCTAGTTCCGGAAGCACACAGAAAGCTGAACTGAACGAACCAATTTCTCACACTGACCATGACCTGCCCATGCTCTTGTGCACGTATGTAAATAAAATTATTTACATCACCCTTCGGCTTTGAGACTTCTGAGCCATTTCTATCTAAACATCATTTTTGGCATAAAATACTGGGCATTTTCTATCTCTTTTTTTTTTTTCTTTTGGCACAAAATATTGGGCATTTTCTACCTCTTTTTTTTTCTTTTAAAGAGCACCAGCTACTGTAAAAACCTTAATTTTAATGCAAATCAGGGATGCATGAAGCAGCAGAGACATTTTTGCTCCCTTTTTTGGAACTTTTGTCCCAATTTTGCTTCCTTTTGCAGGCTGGGGAAGGCAAGGAGTCACTTTTAGTTCCCACCGCTATCCCCCAGCCCTCTGCTCCATGTCCTGAGATTCAGAAGCAAAAAGAGACAATACAGGAAGTTTTGGTGGATTTTCCTTCTGTTGAGCTCTGTTGTGGGGCTGCTCTGCTCCTCCTGCTCCCACCTGAGCATCTCAAAGAGCCTGAAAAGTTTATTTGGCTCCCCTCCTCTCCTGCCCTTCCAGTCCAGTCCAGGGCATAAAAACACAACCAGTCACACCAGAGAAACATCAAAAAAATTCAGGCTCCAGTGCTGGAGCAGCAGGAGGAGATGGAGCTGGGGCAGGACAGAGTGTGCAGCCACCAGCCAGGGTGAGAAAGTAGGTCCAAGGTAACCAGAGAGAAAAACAAACCCACCACGTCCCATCCCACCCCATGCCATGCCGGGGTTGTTGTTTTCTCCTCGGAGGTTGCTCAGGAAGTTTGCAGCAGGATACGCCGCTGACCTCTGCTCCGCTCGCGGATCGCGTTAACGCTTCGCTTACCTTTTCTCCCGCCACACGAGGAATGTTTCCTCCCCGGGAATCTGGCTCTGCCTGCAGGTTTCCTGTGCTGGGCAGCAGCTTAACCCTTTGGGATGTCCCATGTTGGTCCAGTGGGATCCCTTTGGGGAGCAGCTTTGATTTGGACTCGCTGGCTGCCAGGAATGCTGTCCTCAGTTATCCGTGCTTTGTGGAGAGAATGAAGGAATAAAGGATGAAAAATAAAAGTTGTTTGCTTTTGTTTTTCAAATTAAAAGTTTTTCCAGTTGAAAATTAGTCAAAATGCAGATTTTTGTGGGGTGCTCTGCTTAGTTCCACGACCAAGGAGTCCAGAACACAGGAGGTTGCATTCCAGAATTGTGGGGATTCTACCGCCTGGATGCAAAATCCAGCAAAACTCTCTTCATGGTGAGGAATCCTCTGCAAGGAGCACAAGTGAGTCTGTGGGAAAGCCCCGGCTTTGTCCCAAGAGACGCTCTGTCCCATTTGCTCACTGGCACCTTTCGGCCCCCAATAAGCTTTGGATTAATCAAGAACAGCTTGGAAGGTGGAATTCCCATCCTACAGGTACATTTCAGCCCCAAACATCCCCTGGAAAGGAGCCAGGAGTTATTCTTACCCTCCACCTCTGCAGCACTTGCCCTCGCTGGGTCCATCCAGGGATGGATCACTGGGAGAAGCAGTGGGACAGCACCATCCCAGGGGCTCTGGTGGCTCCTACTTGGTTTAATTGCACTTTGTAGCTGGGGGGGGCCATGGGGGACACAACAATGGCTCAAAAACAGGCTCTGGAAAGAGCGACTCACTTGCTGAGCCATTGAGGATGTTGTTTATATGTTAGATCCTGTTTTCTTCCTCCAGCAAAGTGCTTCTCCTCCCAGGTGCATCTCCCGCGGCTCCCCGGGGCGAGAGCGGCTTCCTGCCGGAGTGACCCCACGGGAGAGGCCGGGATCGGCCAGGGGGACCAAGCCCCTTGCCCAGGTGAGAAGCCCCCCAGCCAAGAGACTTGGCCTGTGCGACGTGAGTTGATAAATAAAGTCCCCCTCACCTCTGTGGTGGGAAGAGCAGGACCTGGGTTGAGCACGGTGTTATTTGGGTCCCTGGGGGGCTCCTGGAATCCTTCAGACTCCCTGGGAACAGCTCCAAGTGTTGGGGAGCTCAGGCTGGAAGGGGCCACCACCACCACCAAATCCAACACTGCGTGGGCAGCCCTTGGAAAGCCCTCGGGATCCAGGCGTGCAGTGGGATTTTCCAGAGCAGTTCCTGCAGACAACGCCTCAAAGTGACAGAAGAGTGGGCACCGGTGGCACCCATCTCCAGCACACACCTGCAGGAGCTGCTCTGCACGCCGCTGGTGGCAAGGAAGAAGAAGGAAGACACTGACTCAGAGGGACAGGCCAGAAAATGGGATATTCCTAATTTTACTCCAAGAGTTTGGAGAGGAGCCATGGGCTCAGGGAGGCTGAGGCGGCACACACGAGGACATGGTGGTGTCACCATCCCAAGGGGCTCTCAGTGACACCCTAGGGGGGACACCCACATTATCCCTCAGCCTTTGGCATCTCCCTGTTGCCGGGGACACTGCCTGAGCTGGCACGTCCCTGGTTACAGGGGGGGAGCTGGGAACCGGGACAGGGCCCGGGAGCGCAGCAGCTGCCAACATGGGAATGTTTGAACAAGGAGCGAAACCTCATTTAAACAAATAAATAAACAAGCTGACATCCTCCAGGCCCAGGTTTATGATAATAAAAACAGAGCGCGCAGCTTGTGGGAGGAAAATACATCGTGTATTTTCACATCTCCCGTTTCCTCCGAGACCGTCGCAAGAATTTCCTCCGAGTCCATCGCTTCCTCCTGACATTTCTGAGCTCAGAAATCCCTATCTGAGCCCTGGTGCCCTCTCCTTGATGAGTGACGCAGGAAGAAGCGCCTTTGAAGGATCCCTCTCCGGCAGATTTTTGTGCCTGGTCGCTTTGAGGCGCTGGAGGCAGGACAGAGACAAAGCAGGGCTGGGGATGGGAACCCACCACGTCCCAGCCTGGGGCTGTCCCCTTTTCCCTGCCCCATAGCAACCCTGGAGGTCTGTGCAGAGCAGCACTGGGCAGCTTCACTTACCCACATGAAGGTGTCCTCCAGCCAAACCCTTCCTGTTGAGTTCCAATGGATTTTCTAATGGAATCATCATGGAAATCATGGAATGGTTTGGGCTGGAAGAGATTTAAAAGCTCATCTTGTTCCAGGGCAGGGGTACCTCCCACTAGACCAGGTTGCTCGGAGAGGTTCTGAGAAAATCAGATGCAGCTGGGACCTGCACCTGCACCTTGAGCTGAACCTGTTCCATCTTTGTTTTAAAATAAAAACCTCTCTTGCAGTTTGCAGTGGGGGAGCGGACAGAGACATCTCCCCCACACTGATAACGTGGGGTGCAATCAGGAGCTCAGTGCAAAGCCATGGTTTAGGAACAGGCAAACTGAGGCAAGAAATTTGCTGGAGTCACAAATAAACCCTGGGAGATTTTAGCCTTATTTCTATGTGAGGGTGCTTAAAATCTCCTGTGCTTTCAAAAAGTGGGGGTGAAGCATTTCCCTGGTGTTGACAGCCTCGAGCAGTCCTCAGTCATTTGCACTCAGTTGTGAATGAGCTTGGGAAACTAAATCTAAAGTTTCAGTAAACAGGTTATGGAGATGGGAGCTGGGATATCCTGGAAAACCCCAGATGCCCTGAAAAGGAAAAAAAAGGTAAAAAAGTCACAAGTGCATTCCAGAGTCTTTTAAATGGAGGTGAGGTTGCCCCAACTCTGGCTCCAGCCAAGGCAATTTTTTTCCCAAGGATCAGATAATTTGGGCACCTCTGCCCTAAAGCAGTGACCTCCAGCTGTCCCCAGGGGCCGTGTCCCCAGGGCAGTGCCACCCACGCCTCCACGGCCCCGAGCCTGAGAGCGAGCCCCAGCAGCCGTATCACAGGGGAAAAAAATAAAGTCACCTTGGGAAGAGAATGCTTCCCATTTTTTGGCTCTCAGAGGTGTCAAAGGAAGCAATCTGACGTCGAAGGGCCGGAAAAAAACAGCTCCTTGGCTGCTGTTGCCGCTGCACGGCGAGGTCACGCCGCAAGCTATCAGTGGCTTAAAAATAAATGCAGCGTGGAGGCTGCCATTCAGCCATATCCTGTATCCGAAAGCTGCGAGGGCTGCAAGCAGGAAGAAACTGGAATGACCTTCCCTCCCTCCGCCCCATTCCCATGGTTTTTTTTCTTTTCCACACTCCTGGCTGTAAATCACTGAAATTTCTGCGTTACAGTGGTTGGGCTTCGTTAAAAGCAGCCCAGGGAAGGGCCTGAGTGGGTGATGCCAGGCTGTGAGTGCCACCTCCGCGGTGTCCTGCACGGGGCTGGGGGTGTGGCAGGGAGCTGTGGCAGGGGACGTGCTCCCAGGTGTCCCCAGGGGAATTGCTGCGTGCAGTTTGTGTGTTCCCTGCCCGGACACCTGGGCTGGAGGCAGAGCTGAGCCTGCACGACAGCTACGGGCACGGAGGGAGGACAGCGCCGGGGTCGCCATCCCCAGAGGGATCTAAAAAACGTGTGGATGTGGCACCTGGGGACACGGTTTAGTGGTGGCCTTGGCAGTGCTGGGTGAGTGGTTGGACACAATAACCTGAAGTGTCTTTTCCCACCCCGATGATTCTGTGATTTGATGATGATGATGATGATGATGATGATGATGATGATGATGATGACGGGGACCAGGCCCACGCCCCTGCGCTGCCTGCAGAGCGAGTTCACAGACACGCACACAGGAAAAGAGAAACTCCCCTGTGGAATATATCTGGTACCTTCTCCAGCAGATTAAAAAGACATCACAAATCCATCAGCGTTGTCCTGAAGCAGCCTGTCCAGACAGGGGGCCCTGCACACAGAGGATGAGGCACGGGAGGTGACGCTGCTGGTGACACAGGCGATGCTCCCTTGCTCCAGGAGCCGCTCAAGAAATGCTCCAGCAGATGCAGATCTGGCCCTGTTCACTCCTGCTCTGTGTAATTCACCTTTTTCACCTTCCTCCCTCCCTCTGGGTCCTCCAGCCTCCATCAGAGAGGGGAAGGGAGCTCTGAGCGAGGAACCTGGGGCAGGCAGGGGTAGGAGCAGACCCCTCTGGGAAAGAAGCTCCCAGGTAGAGGCTTAAGATTTCAGGCACCTTAAACATGGATTAAACAGCCCTTGGCCCAGGTGCTCCTCATTTGAGAAGACCCCAGGGCCCCATTTCTCCTCCCTCACCCAGTGGATGTCGGAAGAAGCCCCACAGCCAAACTGGGAGGCTCCATGAGAATGGGGGGCCCAGGCTCATTCCTTGCAGTAAAATTAGAAATACTGATTTTTCAGCCTGCACTTCCAGTCTTAGTGAGGCTTCCCCAGTTAATGCCAGGGATGTCCATGAAGGGGATTATTTGGGGAGCCTGGTTCTGCTTCCGTCCCTGCCTGTTGGCACCAGCATCACCAAACTGCTGGAGGCACCTCCCCACCATAACAGCACAGACGTGGGTTTACTGAATCAGGGCTGTTAAAATTCCTGCTGCCACTTCTGCCCCCTGCTCTGGTCCTTTCCAAGCCCTGCCAGTCCTTTTTCCACCCAGCAGCAGTGATAAGAATCACCAAGGTAAAAACCTGCGGGCAGAAAATCAGCTTATGAAACCCGTTTACATTTTCTCCTGAGAAACTTCAGAACACAGGAAAGAATCGACACCCAAACAGAGAAAGAAAGAGGAAGAAGATTTATGTCTCCTCTGCTGAGAGGATCAAAACCGGCCGTGATGTAATTCGTGATGGAGCCCACAATCCCCTTTTGATGTCTGCAGGAAGGAAAGAAGATGCTGAGAACTTTCTCAGCTCTCTGGACGTTATTTCCACATCCAGGGTCAAGAGGTGGTGGAAAGAAAAATAAAGTCCCACTGGGAAAGAAGGAGTTGAAAGAGCCCTTTCCTTCCCTGGGGCTGCTGGGCAGGGGCAGAGCCGTGCCCAGGGGTGCTGGGATGGGTGGGTGAGTGTTGGGATTTGTGGGAACCACAATCCCATTCCCAGCTGTGCCAGTGGCTGTGCAACACCTGCACAGTGGTGGGACCTTCAAACAGCTGTGGAAGCTCACAGAGGGATTTGGGAAAGCAAAATGTTGTGGCCACAGGCTGACCTGAGTGTCCCCACCACGTCCCCTCCCACAACAGTGCGTGATCCCACCACGCCACTCACAGGGAATCCCTAAATTTAGACCCACCAGCTGTGAGAGGCACGCGAGGTATTTAAGGGGCTGTAATTTTGGACAAAGCATAATTGTGAGATATATTTAATTGTGTTCTGTGTGGGGCTGAGCCACGCCAAGTATTTTCCATGGTTATTCCTGTAGATCTTGACGTGAATTAGCAGTAGCCACGGTGATCCCTGTGCACAGGGAGAGGAGGCAAAGCTGAATTTTGCATTTCACCCCAGCTGGGGTTTGTGAGGGAAGCACTCAGGCATCCACTGGAGCAGGGAAAAGAAAAATCCCCAGCTTGCCTGGGAAGGGTCACAGGCAGCCTGCCTGCAATGGGAAGGGATCCTGTCCATCACCAGAGTAAACACAAATAAATCAATCAATAAAGGTTTGTGAAGCAAACCAAGAAATTCGGGGAAGTTTTTATCTGCTCACAGATTTGCCACAAACAACAAAAAGCCCAGAAAGGGTTTGTGGGGCCAGGTCAGGCACGGGGGTGAGGGGCAGAGCTGCCTTGGATCAGAGTGCTAATGGGGAACAGCTGAGCAGAGCTGGCTGGAGGTGCTGGGGAGTCAGGGGTGAGCCCTGCTCTCCCCACAGCCCTGAGCCACCAGCACATGCCTGGCTGCAGGCACAGGTGGCCACCCCAGAGCCCGGGGGCATCCTGGAAAAATCCTCCAAAAGCCTTTTCTGCCCAGCAGCTGGGAAAGGAGCGCTGCTGCCAGCCAGGACAGCGATTTCTGCTCCCAACCACGACCTTCCTGCCGCAGGGATGGAGAACACAGCCACTGGTTTTTGTGCTGTTCTCTGGGCAGCTCTGAGATCCCAGGGAGATTCTCCCACTTTGGCCACCTCTGCATGGCAGGATCAGCCCCAGAGCAAAAGCACAGCACCGGGGAGTGCTGGAATTGCTTCAGGGTGAGGAAAGCTGGGGTTCTGTCACTCGGTGCAAAGTGGCAAAGATTTCAGTGCCCAGTGCATGCCCAAGGGTTTCCTTGAACAGCTGTGCACATTCTCCTAGAGCAAGAAATGGAAGCGAGCACCCCCTGCTGCAATCCCCTTCTCCATGGGCCACACTTCCATCCCTCTGCCAGGGCTGCTGCACTGCAGAACCCAGAGCACGCTGGTTTTTATGGGCTGCTGGAGGATCCTTCCCAGTCGAGCTGGTCGGTCTCAGTTACGCCCTGGGCAGACAAGGTTTTAACCAATGTCGTCTTTAATAAATCACAGCCACAACTCTGACTAGATCAGGTTTGTTTTGCTGGCTGAACCTCCACGCCATCACTGCCCTAAGTGCTCACATGCCTGATTCCCTCTGGTGTCCTGAAGAACTCCTTCGTGCCCATTGGAATTATCCTGGGCAGTGGAAAACCCACCGGGTGTGCTCTGGAGTGCTCCTCCCGACAGCCCAGCACGCCCCAGGGAGATGAGAGCCTGGAAACTGCACCTACAGTGTGTGTTCATGAGCTCTCCAGGCCCCAGGGAAATAAAAAAAGGAAATAAAAGGAGAGTTTTAAAAGGAAAAACGTGGTGGTGCTCCTGGGAGTCAGCACTGAACACTGGGGTGGGAAAGAGTTGGTGTGGAGAGCCAGGGCTGGAATGGACTCCAAACAAGGGATGGGGTGTCCGAAGGAACATCTCCCAAACCCACTGCAGATACCCTAAATGCAACACCTTCCTGCTCTTGGTGTTCTTCGGTGCTTCCTATAAAAATTATTGAAAACATGGAGAAACTAAACCTGCTGGATTTCAGCCGGAATGCCAGCAGGCTGTTGTGATGGGATGGAATTATGCCTGATCAAAAGTTTTATTTTAATAGCTCCGGGACCTCCTGCAGAGCTGCAGAAAGGAATCCTGGAGGGCTCTGTCTGTCTGTCCCACTGTGCAGCATCCCTGGAGCACCATCACACACGGATTGGTCCCTCCCTGCCTCGCACCACCCTCAGCCGGGCCCACCGTGGCACCAACTGGTCCCAGTTTGCCCCCAGTTCACACCAGACACTTCATCCCCCACGGTGCCAGCGAATCTTTCCCTCCCCAGAGTGTTTCCAGAGCTCAGTGCTGCAAAGGCCGGGTGTGAATCCTCGGCAAGGCTGCGGCTCCCAGCCCTTCCCAAATCCCCTCGTGCAGGACGAGCGGGGCAGGCCCCGCAGTGGTCAGAGCTCCAGCACTGCACTTTCTGAGCTCTCCTGGTTCCCTCCTCTTGCCCCCCTCCCTTCCTCTTTTCATCTTCTTGCATTTCAGGAGGGAGAGGAGGAGGAGGAAGGGCAGGGTAATTTTGACTGATGATGAGGAAACGATTTGGTGAAACTTGAGCCAGTTTTTTGTCAAACACTCAGCACCCAGCATCATTTTCCCCAGCCTGGGGAGGCTCATCTTACCCCACTACCTGGAGGGTGTTTAACCTCCCTCCATCCCCCCAGCAGGTCAGAGTTTTCCAGACTTCCAAGGAAGGGGGGAATTGGTGTTTTGGAGTTTTTTTTCATTTGCCTGTCTTCCAACACCACTTGCCCCCTCTGCCTTGGGGCAGGCTGGGGAGCAGCTCCTGAGCTGGCCCCACTCTGGCCCCAAGCAGCAGCACCTCTCAGCAAGGAAAAGAATCCCAACACATGGAGAGCCTTAAAAATTGCCATTTTGGCTTTTGTGCTGAATTACCTTCAGCAGGGCACAAAAGAGGGAACAGAGGCCTGAGGATTTGTGCTGACTGGAGAAGACCAAAGTGGAGAGAGGAAAAGGCTGGAGAGCTACAGCTGCGCTGGAGGGACTGGATGCACCTCTAGGAACGGATTTAATAAAAGACAGGACAGAGATGAGGGGCTGCTCCAGCCCACATGGGCCACAAGGCAGGAAAACTCCCTTTAATGTCTGAGGAGGCCTGAACCTCAATTTTGGCATCTGTGGCTCCTCCAGCTCAGCTCCTGGGGCTCCCCCTTAACTCAGGTGTTTTACTTTCCCAGCATCTTCTCAATGATGGTGGCTGATGGCAGGGAAGCTCCCCCAGCCTTTCTCTGCCCAGGGAAGCTCCCTCAACCCTTCTCTGCCCAGGGAAGCTCCTCCAGCCCTGCTCTGCCCCGGGAAGCTCCCCCAGCCCTGCTCTGCCCAGGGAAGCTCCCTCAACCCTTCTCTGCCCAGGGAAGCTTCCCCAGCCCTGCTCTGCCTGGGGAAGCTCCCCCAGCCCTGCTCTGGCCATTCACAGCCCTCACTCCATGTCCAGAAACCTTGGCTGATAAAATCTCATCCAGGAAGGTCTGGAGAGAAAGGTGAAGTAGCTCAGAGGAAGGACAGCAGGAAGAGAAGAGTCACTGCCAGCTCCTGAGTCACAGGTCCAGGCAAGACATTTACCTGCATTATGAATGACACCCCTTCCCTGGCTGACTAAAAAAGGATTAATTTTTAAAAACCCACGTGGTTTTTATTATTAATGTCCTACCTGGGTGCCTCACGCCTGCGAATAAAATGAATTTGGGTTGGTTTCACATTTATCTTCAAGTGGTTTCACATCAAGTGTTACAGAGATAAAAAGTGGCCTGCGAAGAGGACAGAAGTTTTTTTAATATGCTTGCCATCAGATGGTTTCATGGACATGTTATTCTCAACCCATAGAATCTTATTAATTTCATTTTTTATATCTGATGCCTGTTTTGAATAAAAAAATTTTGAATTTGTTTGGGTTTTGTGATGATTTGGGACAAACAGCAGCACACAGCACCTGGTAAAGCTGTGTGAGCATGTGGTTCCAACCTGCCTCGGAGCAGTTGCAAGTGTGTTCTGCATATTTATCAGGTATTATGACACAATTATTCACCACTAGTCAATGAAAAAGGAATTATCCCAGCAGCTTCCGTGCCACACACGGGATCACACCGAAATTAGGAAGGAAGGTCAATCACTCCAAATGCTTCCTGGGTGCTTTGCAAGGTACCAAAGGGAGCTTTTCCAGGGAGAAATGACATCCTGAAGGTGCTGTGGCTCAGCACCCGCTGCCTCTGGGCCAAGGGAAAGGTGACAGGATCAAAGCAGTGTCACCTTCCTGCAGTGCTGGGAGGGACTGAGCCTGCCACGCTCTCCAGCCGGTGCTCCTGTGTCACAGAAACCACCGGGAAGGGACACAGTGGAGAGGATTTCAGACCTGAACGGCTTCTGCAGGTCTGGGCAGACGTGCTCCTGTATCCCAGCCAGCACGCAGGGAAATGGAACCCCAATCCCTCGCGTTAATCCCGCTATGGAAAAAGGGTTTGTGCAGGGAAAGCAGAGAGAGGACGGGCTGAGGGTTTCGCTGGAGCAGAGGGGAGGCAAGGGCCAGCAGGGATGAGCTGGGCAATGCCACAGAGCTGCTCCCTGTCCCTGCAGGGCTCAGGGGATGACGGCAGCCCCAGGACAGGCAGCGATTCCCAAAGCATCCCACGCTCAGTGTGGAGCAGGGGAAGCTCTGCTCGTGCTGCTGTCGGTGCACAGAGACAGCGAGGGGCTGCAGGCTCCATCTCCCCGAGAGCTGCTGGGGTGGGTGTGAGAGAAGCCCCTCTGTCATCACCCAGCTCCATTTCCTCGGGCTGCTTGCTTTCCTGCCCCATCCCGGAGCGCACGGAGCCGGCATCGCTGTCGGAACTGCTGCTGGCCCCGGGGGCCTCTGCTCAGGCCCCTTCCAAGCACAATAAAAGCCTCGACCACCAGCCCCAGAAGTCTCTCCTAATTAAAGGCTTTAGGGATGGATATTCCAAGAGCCGCCGCGATCCGGTGGAAGCGGGACAATGTAAACACCTCGGAAAACGCCTCGGTTTCCAGATGAGTTCCCCACATAAACCCTGCTCCACCAGGGCAGACCAGCAGTGAAGGCCGTGCATTGGCCCTTGCGCTGCTCAGACAGCAGAGAGGTGGAAAAGCTCCTTCATTCCTGACCATTCCTGATCAGCAGAGGTCCAGAAATTTGGCAGCCGGGAGTTTTTTTCCCTCAGCTTTTGTGTGTGTCTATTACTGTTACTGATTCCTCTCTACGGCACCAAATTCCATGCTCCAGCATGGGTTATAACACCTGAAAACAAAAAGCTTTTCTTGCCTTGTGGGCACCAGGGATTGGAAATATTTGATCCACCTTTTCAGTGTTCTCCGTGGATTTTCCTCCCTGAGGGAAGCTGTGACCTTGGGCATCAGGGGTAGTCCAGCCCATGCTGCACAGTTTGACACTATCTTCCATCAGAGAGGCTGTTTTTACACTCATTAATTAAACCCCACGTGCTGCCTGGGAGGTGGATACACCCAATCCACCTCAAATTAAGCTGGAAAAGGTTAATTGGCTCCTTGGACCTCACAGGTGCCATCCCATTCCTGCCCAGCTCCCAGATAACCTGAGACCAGGTTATTCATGCTGGTGCCATGCCCTCGAATCTATCACGGACCACACAGGGGAATCAAGTGAGCAACTCCAAAAAAAAAACCCTCCTGCCTATATCCATCATCTCCTGCTTCCCCTCTTGCTTTTCTTAGTATCCAGAAGAAAGAAAGGAAAAAAAAAATTTAAAGGCAACCTGAAACCACTCCACACTCCCAATGAGAAAATAAAAATGGATGTTGCAGGCTCATGTGTTCTATACGTTTCCAAATATTTCCATCTGCTCCTGAAATTTCCATTAGGAGTTGCCAAAAACTCTTACAGAATTGTTAACACGATGGTAAATTTAGATTCTTTTTATGGAGAGACGTTTCCCCACCCTCTTAAAAGTCTGGTATCAATTTGTCCTGTCACTGATAAGCTAGAGGTATTGCTGGATTTGCCCTTTTGCTCCCTGGGATGGGATCAGGGAAGAGAGGCAGCACCCACATTTTGAGTGCACCCCTGGGTCAGCACAGAAATCCTTTCCAAGGAAATCACCTTCCCCAGCTGCTTTCCCCAGCCTTCACCCCACGGATTGTTCTTCAGTTTGGAAGCTCCCAAAGGAAGGTTGGAGGCTGTTGAGGTGTCCTGCCCATCCACTGCCCTGACCCTGATTAAAATCGTGGTGTTAATGAGCAGGTTTCATGCTCAGAAGGGTGCAGGGCAAGAGTGTGGAGTGACAGGACAAAGGGAATGGCTTCAGACTCACAGAGAGTAGGGTTAGATGGGGTATTGGGAAGGAATTCCTCCCTGTGAGGGTGGGGAGGGACTGGGATGGAATTCCCAGAGAAGCTGTGGCTGCCCCTGGATCCCTGGAAGTGCCCAAGGCCAGGCTGGACAGGGCTTGGAGCAGCCTGGGACAGTGGAAGGTGTGGGTGGAGCTGGGTGATCTTTGAGGTCCCTTCCAACCCAGGGGAGTCAATGAGGGCAGATCATCGCTCAGGGGCGATGGAAACCCCCCAAAAAAGCGCTCAGCGTGAGGTGGAGAAAGCAGGGAGAGGCCTCAGTGCGCAGGGAACGCTCTCAGGAATATTTCCAGCTGCAGTGACCCGCCCCTGACGGAGCAGCCGGAGTTGTGTCACCGGGCTGCTTCAGCAGGGATGCTTTGGTTAAAACCGTTGTTTTTTCAGTGAAACAGGGCATTCCTCCCTGTCAGAAAGTGCCTTTTGGGCTGGCTGCTGTGCGTGCTCCGTGTGGGGAGTCAGCAGCGCCATCGCTCAGGGCTGCTCGAGCCGTTGTCGGGGTTTCTGCGCGAGAGCAGGCCCGGAGAGGCTTTGTTATGTCTGCCCAGCACGAGAGAGCAGAAATCAACAGGCCACAAGAAACAGAGCCACACACCGAGCAGCACAGAATGTGAAAAGTATGAAAGTTAAAACCTAAGGCATCACAGCGAGTGCTCTGCAATATTATTTCACTTACTCCCTGAGAGCATTCGACAACAATCCTGTTCCCACAGCACAGCAAACGAGGGCCGTTCTCCAGAGGAGGCACTTAGTGGAGATTAAAGGCTCGGAGCCCACACAAAAAGGCAGAAAGCAGCACTCCCTCCTCTGGGCTGATGTGAGGAACCCACGGAGCCTGAGCCTTTCCCGACCTCTCTTTTATCACCTCCAGACAGAGCCCCGTGGCTCAGCCGGGTGAAATCCCTGCTCCGCCCAAGCTCCTGGGTGACACCAGAGCCTTTTCCTGCGCTCCTGGCAAAGCTGCCCCGTTTTCAGGAGCATTTCTCCACATGGAAAGGGATTTTTCTCCCCTCCAGTGCTCCCAGGCTGTTCTGCCAGGCCTCCCCCCCTCCATCTCCCAGGATTAAAAACGCTGCCCCAGGGCTGATCAGCAAAACCCCAGTGGAAAAACCCCTTGGAGATGCCTTTAGTCATGAGAAAGCCCTGCTGGAGCAGCCAGGGGAGTGGGGTTGCTGCATGGCCACTGCGAGGGCTCTCTGATGCACTCAGGGATGTTATAAATCATCACCTAATTAATCTGAGTCTTACTCTGCCTAATCTTCCTCAGGGAAGGAGGGAGAGCTGCGAGTCTGGATTCTTGCTGCTGGGGGAACAACATAACAATGGGTTCGGGGAAGGGGAATTAAAGATGCCTCATTTCATTTTTTTCCACTCTCAGGATATTCCCTGACGTGCCCCAGAGCTTTGCCCATCTCCCAGATGGTTTCTCCACACGAATTCCAGGGGCTGGGGACAGGCTGGGAGGGTGACACGGAAAACCCACAGCGGCTGCTCGGAGAAAGGAGCCCTTCCCACGGAAATCTGCTCTCCTTCTGACCCCTTCCCTGCAGTTACACTCGCCAGATTTCCCTCCTTGATGGGCTCCTTCTTGGAGAGCAACCTCCTCCTCCCGGATCGCGGGGATTTCAGGGAGAGACACCGACAGGAATAAGTGCATTGCCACCTGCAGCCTGCTTGGAAAAGAGCTGCTGCGATCAGCCCTGCGGGCTGCTCCTCCACCTGCTGCTCCCAAATCCCCCGGTTATTCAGGAGTGATGGGCGACAACCCTTTTTTCGCCGTTGGAGAAGTTAATTAGTTTATTTTACGTCTAATTTTAATGCTTGAGCCATGTCCAGAGATGTGAGCTCGGGGGAAACGGGGAAGTTTCCAGCTGGTGATGTTATTCACAGCCTGGGGTGGTGTTATTCGAACCTCGGTGTAAAACACACGGGGTTAAAATCCTCCCTGATTTTAATGTTCCTTTTTATTTTGAGACCAAGACTTCCCTGTTTTCGGTGTTAAATTCACCCAGGGATCCCCAGCAGCCTCCTCAGCTCCGCAGAGACGGGAGCAAGTGTGTTTATATGGATTTTAAGTCATTTTATCTTTAAAAAAATGCAATGTTATGAAATATTAACAGTTGAAGTACTAGTGACTGTGCTCTTAGCCAGATCTGCTTTGTTGTTTTGGTTTTTTTTAATACACGTAGGGGAAAAAAAATCATATTTGCCTGAAGAACACGTCAAAACTTGAACAGATGGGAGTTTTTACCAAAAGGAGACTGTTCTGCTCAGACATCATTCCCTTTCCAAAACCTCAAGTAAAGTTTCATATCTTTCAGCAAATCTTGGAGTGGGATTATAAATTCAAAATAAAAATACAGAAATTTCCGATGTCGAGCTTATAAATGCCAGTTTACAACATTTTCTGGTGTCTTAATGAGAGCCGTGTGACCAAAGCTATATATTATAGGAAATAGCCAAAAGGCACAAATGCTTTTACAAGTCCATTTTTAAATGCAGAGGACTGATTTTTACAATTTTAACACAAGAGGTTATTATCCTTTTTTAATTAAAAAATTACTGGGTTATTTTTATTTTTTTCCCCATTTTTAACATGCTCTGCACTGCAGGGGATAACCAAGCCCTGTCTCCAGAGCACCAGTGCAGTGCAGGGATGTTGATGTTCCCCTGGCAGCTCCCAAAATCTCAGCCACCCCTTTTCCATGTTTATATATCCCTGGCAGCTCCCAAAATTCAGAGTCACCCATTTTCCACACTGATATTTCCCTGACAGCTCCCAAAATCTTGGTGTCACCCATTTTCCATGTTTATATATCCCTGGCAGCTCCCAAAATTCAGAGTCACCCATTTTCCATGCTGATTTTCCCCCGGCAGCTCCCAAAAATTCCCCCATTTCCCCCTCAGTGTTGCTTTGGTGGTTTGAGTGTAGCACCCATGACAATTTTGGATTGCAGCAGCATCATTAAACCAAATTTATTTTACCTAAACCCCGCGAAATGAGACAGTGACCATAATGGCACTTAATGGGATCAGTGGGGGAAGAATCGGGGCTAATCCTAAACCCCTCCAGTTGTGAATTGTCCGTTTCGGTGTCACAGCAGAGCTGAGCTCTCTGCTCCTCATAGCCTGGCCCCGGTGGCCGCCCCCAGCCCCATCTCTGCCCCGGGGATCGCCCCCAGCCCCATCTCTGCCCCAGTGGCTGCCCCCAACCCCATCTCTGCCCCGGTGGCCGCCCCCAGCCCCATCTCTACCCCAGGGATCGCCCCCAGCCCCATCTCTGCCCCGGTGGCCGCCCCCAGCCCCATCTCTGCCCCAGTGGCCATCCTCAGCCCCATCTCTGCCCCGGTGGCCGCCCCCAGCCCCATCTCTGCCCCAGTGGCCGTCCTCAGCCCCATCTCTACCCCGGGGATCGCCCCCAGCCCCATCTCTGCCCTGGTGGCCGCCCCCAGCCCCATCTCTGCCCCGGGGATCGCCCTCAGCCCCATCTCTACCCCGGGGATCGCCCCCAGCCCCATCTCTGCCCCGGTGGCCACCCCCAGCCCCATCTCTACCCCGGGGATCGCCCCCAGCCCCATCTCTGCCCCGGGGATCGCCCCCAGCCCCATCTCTGCCGCGGTGGCCATCCCCAGCCCCATCTCTGCCCATCCCTATTGACGCCGTTCCCACTGAATGTCCCTAATGGGTTGTAGCCTCCAGCCATCCTCCCTCCCCATTCCCAGCGCCGGGAAAACGCCGCAGATGAGGCCAGGCACTAAAAGGGTGGGAGGTCACTCTCAAGACAGAGGTTCCTGTAACGTTTCCAGTGGTGCTTCCAGGGCCTTGGGCACACGGGGCACACCCCCATGGGGTCGCAGGGGGGTTCTGTGTCCGTATGTCCTAAATGTGGGCTCCAGGCTCAACTAAACCCATCAGCTGCCGGCACTGAGGCTGAGCTGGGAGGAAACTCGCTGGGTCAGGCTCAGGAGAGGTGCAGGGATGTCCTTCAGCCCAGGATGGCTCCTTGGTGCACTGGTTCTGACTGGGATGGAGTTGATTTTCTGCCCAGCAGCCACTCTGGGGCCGTGTTTGGGGTTTGTGCTGAACACAGGGTTGATAACACGGGGATGTTTTTGTTACTGCTGAGCTGTGCTTACACAGAGTCAAGGCCTTTTCTGCTCCTCACCCCTCCGGTGAGGAGGCTGGGGGGGCACAAGGAGCTGGGAAGGGACACGGCCAGGACAACTGACCCAACTGACCCAGGGACATCCCAGGCCACACAGTGTCAGGCTCAGTGGGTAAAGAGGGGGAAAAGGAGGAAGGGGAGGACATTTGGGGTGATGGCCTTTGGCCTCCCTGCTGTGTGTGATGCAGCCCTGCTGTCCTGGGGATGGCTGAGCCCCTGCCTGCCATGGGAAGTGGGGAATGAATTCCTTGTTCTGCTTTGCTTGCATGTGTGGTTTTTGCTGTAATTATTAAACTGCCTTTATCTCAGCCCAGGAGTTTTCTCAGTTTTACCCCTCTGGTTCTCCCTCTGGTTCTCTGTGGGGCCGAGCTGCTGGAGCTGGGGTTAAACCACAACAGCTGGGACAGAGCCACAGCTGGAATCTGTGCTGGCACCTGGAATCTCCGAGTGCAACCACGAGATCAACACGTGACCCCCAGACTGCCCATAAGAGCCTTCAGTGGCACCAGTCTTGTTGAATATTTGCATGTTTCCAATTAAAACTGAGCCCAGGAGATTCTGCAACCCCGGGATGGGCCATGGATGTGTCCTGTGCTCCCCTTCAGCTCTGCCTGGTGGGCCAGGGAAGCGCTGGCTTTGCAAGAGTTAAGGGCTGGGGGCTGGGAATTCATTAACATCTTCCATCTTCATCTGATCTCAGGTGGATACTTAATGTTTTTGTCTGCGGAGGTTTATTTTCCTACAGATTGATTGGATGAATTGTGTTCCCAGAGATCAGAGAGTTCAGATGGCAGAGGATCCTCTTACCAGAAGATGAAAGCCAACATAATCAACTGCACAACTTCAAAACATGCAGCTTGTTCTTGTTGGCTGTGCCTAAGTTTTCCCTGCAGAGAAGCTGTCGACAATGATTTGATATCAATCCAGTAACAATCCCTGGTTTCTAATAATAATTTGCACTTCAGTAGAAATGTTCATGTGAGGCTCTGAGAACATTTAGCAGATGGTCATTAGCGAAGCTCCACAGTTCTCCTGCGAGGAAGAGATAACAATTATTCGCCTTGTTCTACAGATGGTGACACCGAGGCGAGGCACTGAAAGGTGAAATAACTCTCCTAATTTTCCATAATGAGCCAGTGGCAACAGATCCATGAATGGAACCCAGGCATCCTGCTGAGATTACTCCACAAACCCTGTATCCTTATCTTTCACAGGAAAACATGGTCAAAGAGGTGAGCCTGGAAAGCAAAAAGCAAATGACTCAAAGGCAGGATTCATGACACATTTCTGGAAATAAGGAATTAGGTCTGGGTCAATAAATAACTGGGAAACCAGGGGGACGCAATCCGAGAGGCATGTGAGACGGGGATGGATGGAAAAGAAAGAAGATAATGGAAGGGAGGGGAAGGAAAACAGCAGCTCTGACTTTTTATTTCCACTCTTGGTTTCAATCAGCCTTGTAAAATTAAAGGTTGGGCTTTGAGAGAAAGGAGAAAGCTCCATCTGCTCCCTTGGGGATACATCCAGTGGGTGAGGCTTCAAATGGGAACGGCCAGTAACAAAACGCTCTGATGGCTCGTCACTCCACAGCCGAGCACCAGCCATGGGCACATTAGTTGTGTTTGGGCACCTCAGAGACCCTGGGGAGGGCAGGGAAACAGGGCTGGAGCTCTGGGAACGCCGTCTGGAGCTCTGGGAATGCCGGCTCTGCCCCTCGGCATCACCCACCAAACCGCGGCGGTGCTGGCGGGGCCGGAGAGTGCTGCCGGCTCAGCCCGGCTGGAGGTGCGAGGGCTGGAGCTCCAGGGGCTAATTTTAACTTCCACTTGCACTGTCTCTGCCTTTCTCACCCAGCAGGGCTGCCCTGCCAGCGCTGAGGGACTGGCTGGTGCCCCGAGCTGCCCTGCTCACATCGCACACACGCCGAGGGGAACGCGGCCCAACTGTGCAGTTTATAAAACAGCCAAGTGGAAGCCAAAAGACTTGAGTTTAATCCCTCCAGTTAAGTCATCTAGATTCCTTCTCGCCACCAGCCATCTGATCTCAATCAGCAAATCTTGGCCTTCCTCTCCTGACCCAGCCGAGAGTCGCGGTGCTGAGGCCTGAAGTAATCTGCATGCAAAATGCTTTAGTAATGATTCCTCCAGGAGGGACTGCTTTGATTGTTATTCCCAAAAGCCCTCCGATATGAAAGGGGGAGGCAAACAACAAAGGTGGCTCGGTAATGTTTGCCATTAATAATTTGTCAGCGCTCTGTAATGTCCCTCTGTTTATTCTCAGTACCTGTGGTTAATAGAAGCCTGTTGAAAGAGACCTGTTTCTATGCATGCCTTAAAAGCAACCACTGGGTGTTAAATGGGATGTGCTTTTAGTCTGAAGGCACCTCCAATTGTCTCTTAGCAGGATTCAGCAAGCAAATGAAACAGAATGAAACATCTGTGTCTTTAACATCAATGAACTGCGGCACCTCTGGGTGCAGTGTGTCCTTCAAAACCTGTGCAAGATCTTCATAGATTCATAGACTCACTGAATGGCTTGGGTTGGACGGCACCTTAAAGATCATCCAGTCCAGGGACACCTTCCACTGTCCCAGGCTGCTCCAAGCCCCGTCCAGCCTGGCCTTGGACACTGCCAGGGATCCAGGGGCAGCCACAGCTTCTCTGGGCACCCTGTGCCAGAGCCTGCCCACCTCACAGGGAAGGATTTCTTCCCAATCTCACATCTAGCCCTGCCCTCTGGCAGTCAGAAACCATTCCCACTTGTCTAATCACAATTATATTGATTTCAGCATCACTCCAAGCACTTCCAGCACCAGAGAGCCAGAACTAGAACCAAAAGTGTGTCGGAGTGGTAACACCAGGAAAATCTGGGAGAGCAGCAGCCATGTCTGACGGGCACGATCTTGACTGGAAAGGCTTGAAGAAGCCCAACCATGAACACACCCATGGGTGCTCCTGTTGCAGGTGCCCCTCAGGGCCATGAGAGCTTGGTGGAAGGAGTGAGTGCTCAAAGGCAGCTGCTTGGTGTGAAAATTGGGATTCTGGAATGCTTCATCCAGCACATTTGCATTTTGGAAGCCAATATTACTGCCTGCCCAGGAGGGCTCCCAAATGAGAGGAGAAAGGAGAAGATGGACAGTTCTGTTCAACCCCGAGGACCCCAACCTTCCCTCTTCTTTTCCTCACCCCTCAACTTCCCCTGTTCTCTTCCTCACTTCCACATGATGTTAGTTGGGATAATGCAGGAATCACTTCCCAGTTCCACACGTGAAACAGGCAGGGGAGGCAGAGGGAACAGGATCTGCCATTTTCAACCCAAATAATTGCATTACAAAGCTCAGCACGGTTTTCATTATTGTGCCGTGTTCAATCAGCCTCCATCCCAAAGGTGCACACGGATCTCAGGCTATTCCAGGCCTTGGCAGCTGCTTCGCTGTACATGCTCCTTTTTATTTATTTTTCATTTTTTTTTCATCTTGGGGCTTTTAAAATTGATGGGAGGCTGAAGGCAAGAGCTGATGCATTGTAGATGACAACAAAAGAGGCTCCATAAAATTGCTTTTGGCATCTCGTGTGCGTTCCGTCTACATCTTATAAATTACTGCTGCATTACGGCGATAAAAATAGGTTTGTATTTGGAATTGATTACAGTGAGATAAAGCTCTAATAAAAAAAAAAAGCACTGGTGCATAAATATTCTGAGCATACAGGGGTGATTTGATTTGATAAAATAAAAGTACGGCTCTTAATTTCTTCCTTTTAAACAGAACACACACGCACAGGCAGCGCAGGGAGAACTTCAGCAGCTGTTCAGTTTAGGATTCTCAGAAATGGGTCTGTGCCTCTTGAAACTCTTCCCTTCAGACATTTTTATGGCAATCTCTGCATCACCAGCATTCCCACTGCTGGGTAACGTTCCTGCTGCAGTCCCAAAGCGTTCAGCCCAGGCTTCTGTGCTTCTTCCAGGTGATAAACATTGATTTTCCTCACCCCTCAACTTCCCCTGTTCTCTTCATCGCTGCCACGTGACATTAGTTGGGACAATGCAGGAATTACTTCCCAATTTCATACATGAAACAGGCAGGGGAGGCAGAGGGAACAGGATCTCCCATTTTCAACCCAAATAATTGCATTACAAAGCTCAGCACGGTTTAAAACCTGTGCCCCTCAAAGTTCTTTTGTTAACCAGGAGTTCTCTGGAGTTCACTGTGCAGCCCCTCAGCTCTGCAGCCAGTGCTCTCGCCTGGACTGGGACTGCAGGATCAGCAGAGGGAGCTGGGATATTGTTTTCAGCAGTTCTAACATAAATGGAAGGGTAATTTTATTTACACGAGGAGGAGGGAAGCAGCGATTCACGTTTCAGCCCAGCGCACTTCACTCCAGCAAAGTGCTTTGGCTCAGACAGTAAATCCAGGGCGAACACTGGCCTCGCATCAGGACAAAAGCACGGCCTGAGAGCCACCCTGTACAGAAAGGCTTCGCTGCAGAGAGCAGCGATGGGGCTGGCAGGGGATCCGGGGCTGGGTGCGGGAGCTGGGGAACCACAGCGCAAAGCAGCACATCTGTTCTGCAGCCCCGCAGCTGCACCAAACCCCTCCGGCCACATCGCCGGGAGCTGCCGAGCCTCCGACCCCAGCAGAGCCCAGTCCCAAGAGCTGCACCCCAGAATGATGCTGGGCACGGGGCTGTGTCCCCTGGAACGCTGTTAAAGCTGGTTTTTGGTTGGGGGCAGGAAGCCGCCGCTCCCGTCCCTCCAGCGCGGCGGCGGAGCCGGGCCGTGCCTTTGATGTGGGCTGGACGGGATGTGGCTGCGCCTGCTCCCGCCAGCCCGAGCAGGGAAAGGAAAACCAGCGGCAGCAGGGCTGACAATTATCCCTGTCGAGCAGCTTGAGCATTCCTGAGTTTTCAGTAATGTACGATAAGCTGTTGGGAGTAAGATGATCCCTAAAAACCTCCCATAGGAATGGCAAAAGCAGCCCAAAGCGTGTCCCGACACAACTGGTAGCGCTTCCACTGAGGGAAACACAGGTAGGCTGAGAGACTGTTCCTTTTAAATTTCATTTATTTATTTTTGTGTACATTTTCCGTAATTCGACTGACATACCATTGCTATAAAGATGCCCTGCTCTTTGAATATTTCCATCCAAGACCACTAGTTTCAAGTGTGGTTATGAAAAGTCACGGCAAACATATGACTGGAAAGAGGTGGTTGGTTTTTGACTTCCAGGCAGTTGTTTGAAGCGTTTCAGAGATGCACACAATATTCAGCAGAACACACGCACGCACAGTGCTGGGCTACACACACACATACACGCACACGCACATCTGGAAAACTGTTACAGTGGTTGAAGTTTCCAAAAAGGTGTCCTGTCCCCTCTCAGCAGCAGTGAAAAACCTCTGGGGATCCTGAGACATCAAATCAAAGCGCAGTAAAGAGGATTAACTTATCCCGTCAGCAGGGTTTGGGGTTGTTTTGGGGTTTTTTTTCAAGTCAGATGTATTTTGCCAATCTGATTTAAGTGAAGAGGGTGGGGAGAAAGAATCTGTGGCAGTGAAGGTTAAAGAATACCAGTGCAGCATGGATCTAAGAGCATCTCATTAAAACAACATCAACTAAAAGCCTCTCAAACGTTACACACGTGGCCCTGCTGTCACTCTCCTGCTCCTGCTCACCTCCAGAGCACGAGGAGAAGACAACAGAGGGAAGTGCTGCAGATGGAGCCAGAGGGAGGGGATGTGCAGCTGGACAGGGGGGCAGCCAGGTGACCACGGAAGGACTCTGGAGCACAGGGAGAACCCTGTGACCTCGGCAGTATCTGACTGACGGAACCCGGCAGTGTCTGCGCCTGGCTGGAACAGGAGCTCGGAGCGTCCATCCCGCACGGGGCAGCTCCAAACCCGGGGCAAAGCCCATGGGGACACTGACAACCACCCCAGTGCCACCTCACACCAACGTCAGCACCTCTTTCCTTTTCAGTAACACTCTCCAAGCCTGCTCTGTCTGGCCAACCCACCCTCCCCAAGGCTGTGATTCAGGGTCCTGCCTTAGGATGTGGCGGTTTTGATTCTCACAAGGAAAGAGTTCCCTCGACAAGGCTAAAAACTGAAAATCACCCACGCTGCACTGCCCTGCCTTTAATCCAACACCACCTCTGCCTTTGCTGCACTGATGGCAGCCCAGGGGCTCTCCTGAGGAGCTGGAGCTGCCCCGTGCCCTGGCTGCGAGCGGGGTTGTGTGAGGTGACAGAGCCCTGTGGAGGAAACCAGCAAAGCCTGAGACAACACAAACAAACACCAAGCAATTAAAAGAAGGACGGGAGATGTGGTCTGATGTACTTCTGCCAAGAAATAAATATTTTACAGTGCCTTTTTTTTTTTTTTGAAAAAGCACTTGCATTGTGTTTTTTTAAATCTCCAAAATGGTCAAGTTACTCCCTGCACCCCCCCCCCCAAGCACAACACGTGCTCACACACACACACACACCACACACACCCTCTAATGCACATAATTCCAGCTTTGTAGAGCTACTGGATTTACTTTGAGACAAGTTTCTTGTGCATTTGGACAATTTACTTTGAGACAAGTTATTTGCAAGAAGGCAAAGTTCATGCATGGCTTTGACAGCTCCACTTTCTCATAAATGGGTTTTGAAAAGCAGAAAGCGAATGAGGGCCAAAGCTCCATTTAAAGTTCACCTCGGATGCCTGAAAAGCATTTATACCCACATCCTTCTGAGGTCCCTGCTTTATGAACTTCTAATCAATTCCACATTCTGCTACCCAACGTTTCTTATACATAGGGGAAAGAAAACAAACCAGAGAAGCAGCGCGAGCTGTCTGAAAACAGCTGCACCACAGCGCCCAGGCTGCCCAGGGAAGGGCTTGAGTCACCGTCCTGGAGGGGTTTAAAACGTGTGAATGTGGCACTTGGGGACATGGGTCAGTGGTGGCCTTGGCAGTGCTGGGGTTTTGGTTAACTCGATGATTTTAAAGGTCTTTTCCACCCTGAACGACTCTGTGGTTCAGGGATTCTGTTATTCTTTATCACAAAGGCTGGGGAGGCTTCGGAAGCACCTTTCCAAGGGGAGAAAGGGAATAAAAAGAACAAAACCCAATGGGGTTTTGAGCCTCCAGTCCTGATTCTCTCCCACACTTATGGGATTCCCCTCAACGTGCCCTGCAGAGCAAGAAGCTGCTCATGAATTGCTCCATCATTTCTGCAGGACACGTGTCCTGCACGCCCAGAGGTGACACTCGGCTGTCCCCCAGCCCAGCCCTGCCTTGGGCAATCCTGACCACCCCAGTGGCTCCAGCAAACTCCATGGAAATCTGACAGAGAGAAGCCTGGCATGAGCCTTGGACAAAGCAAGTTTGTCACCAACCAGATTTTAATTTTCAGATGGGAAGTGGTTGTTTTGTCAGAATTCAGGGTGATTTTAATGATGTGACACAGAGCATTTTATCAGCTAAACTGAATCCTGGTGCTACTCAATCCCCTCTCGAAGGAACAACTGAAACCCACCTCATGCTTCTACTAAAAACCTTAAAATGGAGCAGGTTTCTTCAGAAGCCTCCAAGATGTTAAAAGAAAAATCAAAAAAAAACTACAATTTTTTAAAGCAAGATTCCTTATCCCCATCCCTAATTCTAGAGCAAACCAGGACACTAAAAAAAAATTCATCTAAATTGCTATAAATATCATTTAAAATCATAATTAGCTGTCTACTGCCATCCCAGCTGTTAGGAGATACCACAGGGGTTCCACATGGCTCGAGGGCAGGCTGGGAGATACCTTCAGCACCTCTTGGATAGTACCAGAAAGGGATAAATAATAAATAAGAAGAACATGAGAAAGAACAATCAGCCTTCCACGTGTGTGGAAAAGCAGAGACTTTCACAGTTAGAAACCAAATGATGTTACTGTAAAAAACAATCCTAAAAATAAAGTAAAATAAGGACTTGCATTACAGCAGGGTGGAAAGTCTTCTCCTTCCTAACATCTTCAGGTGCTTTGCCTGTGCCCTCCTCAACACCAGAGACCACTGGGAACTGGGTGCTTTTCCATTTTTTGCTCATATTTTGGTGTTTGGGTTTTTTTTTTTTCCAGCCAAAATGATGCAGAAATATCCTTGTTACAGATTTCCCATCATCTCGAGAAAAAGCGGATTTCACACCTTAAGACTGAAAGTCTAGAAATCCCATCTATTGATGCTAAACATGGATCTTTGCCAATAAAACTGTAATTCCTTAAATTGAAGATTTTGGACAATTTTAGACAGTTGGTTTGGTTTGGGTTTTTTTTCTACAAGAAATGACAAATTTTACTCCAACACATTTCCAGCTTACAAGAAGCTCCATTTAGCAGCTTCCCCTCATTGTATTGCTATTAAAAAATGCAGAATTCCAGCTATTTTGTATGTTGTGACTATTTCCAGCAGCCCCTGGCGCAGGGACAGCTCTCACCAAGCACAAACCACTCGATTCACCAAAATAAAAACGGCGGCCGAGCGCTGGAAATTCACTTTACACGTGAATTTTAAAGGGAATATTCGGAGCCAAACCCTGGGTTGGGGGAGGTATTTTGAGCCCCAGCCTGCCAGAAGCCCCCCAGAAGGCCCAGTCCATGCTGCAGGTGTTTATGCAGGACTCGTGACTAAATTTGGGCTAAATGTGGATGGAGAGCTCTGCAGCTGGACCTGGATTTGGGAACATTTGATCCCGGCTCAACAGCTGTGACAGAGACTGGGATTTATCTTTGAACACACCTTTTTTTTTTGCTCTCATGAGGCACTTAATCCACTTTTCTTCACTCTGGCTGTGCAAATCAAGGACACCTGGCCCTCCCTGACTTTTCAGAGTGTCCATCCTGAAAAAACCCCCACACAAATGCTGAAGGGTTTTGGGTGTTCCAGGACACTCCGAGATGCCTGAAAGTTCTCTCCTAGAGGGAAAAATCCCAGACGTGGCAGATCCCAATACCTCTGTCACACAGTTCCTGGGGAAACTGTGTCCATGTGAGTTTTTGGAGGTCCTGGATACTCCAGGCTGCTCTTCCAGCCACCAGACACTGGCCCCTCTCACTGGAGCATTTATCTCCGTCCACCTCCTGGAACGGTTCGGTGCGTGATAGGTCACAGCCTTTTGGAAAAACCATGGTCTGCTCTCTGTATTTCCTCAAAAGGAGTCATTATCTAGGGGCAAAACCAGACTGAATTAAACCCTGAGCTGGCCTGAATTATTCCTGGAAGATAAACCAAGCAGCAGCTTTCCTGATCGCTTCAGGAATACTTGGGGTGTGTTTAGTCTTTATTCAAAAATTACACTATTCCGAGTTTCCTGGATTTAGCTAAGCCCAAAAGCGAAAGTAACAGATCAAAATACCCTGTAATAAAACTTCTAGGAAGGGTTTTCAGGTCTGGCTAAAACCAGATAGCTTTGGAAATCGCCGAAAGACGTCTGATCTTTTGAGATTTCCATCTCCACTTCCAGCGCGCTTCAGGCGCTTCCAAGCTTTTCCCAGCTTGTCCCCGCGGAACCTCGCGGCCGCTGGACTCTCGCCCCATCCTTTAAAATCCAAGAGCCTCTCGAGGAAGGGATTGTGGCCCATCCTGGCTGCTGGCTGGGCTGAGCCACCTTGGAGCAGGGCTGCTGCAGCTTTGGAGCTGCTTGGCTCTCCCAGAGGGATTTTTAATGGAACGGCAGTGAACGAAGGGACAAAGCCTTGCTTGGGCTGGGGACCTGCAGGGTGGCTGGTTTAGCTAATCCCCGCCTGTGGGATTAGGGAGCAGGGACTGGGGAGCACAGGCAGCTCCTTCCTCTCCCACAGCACTCCACGGACGGCTGCATGGAGGCTCCTTCCCCTTCCCGCTGGCTGCCAGTAAAATCCCAGACATGCAAATAAAACCACCGAGGTGCCTGGGATGAGGCGTCCACGGAGGCCAAGAGCTCTCCAGCATCCCAGGGCCGCTCTGAAGGAGCCACCTCACAAATATCCTGCCCCAACTGCTCCCAGGGGAACGGCACCGCCGGCTGTGCGGGCCCCTGGTGAATTCCTTCCTCCTGGTGGGCTGTGAATTGGATATTTCCAGCATTAAGTTGGTTGGAGACCACCTTAAACGCTTCCCCTCATCTCTCTCAGCTGCAGAGGCCTCTCCCAGGCTTTTCCCATCGTTTAAGGCCATGCAGCAGCAACGTGTCTTTGTTCACCATGCAGCAGCAAAGTGTCTTTGTTCACTTGCAGGTTTTTCCCTGTGGGTTTCTTTGGGGTTTAGATTTTGCTCCCCTTGCTGGAACTGGGGATGCAGTGGCAACCTGGGACGCACTGCCCACAAATCTGGGCCTGAAGGAAGATGTGGGGAGGGAAAGGGCAGCCAGGCTGCTCTCAGGCTGCGCGTTCGATGGACCTGTGGCTGTGTCCTGCCTCTCCTGATGCTTCAGAGCCTCCCTGGCAGGGTGGACTGACACCAGCTGCCCAGCAGAGCACTCGTTTTGTCCCTATGCCATTAAACCCACCCTTAAAGCTCACTGCACTCTCAGAGTCCTTTCCATTTATCCAGCAATGGACCTTTGTGCCTGCAGCACCGGCACCAGCAGCTCCTGGCTGTGTTCATGCATCTGCAAATACCCCGGAACTGAGATGCAGCTTTCTCTGGCCCTATTTATTGACAAAACCCATTGTTTTTATGGAGTGGGGTTATGTGAAGGAGCAGAGGCCTTTCAGCCTTCAGCAGAGCTGCCACTCCTCCAGCCATGGTCCAGGGAAAATCTCCCAGCTCTGCAGAGCACACGGCAAATTTCGAATTTTCCATCTGCTCCAGCAAAGGCTGAGCTGAAATATTAATGAGGAGATCTGATCCCTTCTCACCAGAAACAATCTGGGTTTTATAGCCCAGGCAGAGGCCAGAGGAGCAGACAAAGCTCTGGGATTCAGCCTCTGCTGCTGGTTGAGGGCTTTCAAGGAAACCAGGAACCTGGGGGGAGGACACAGAGTGTAAAACCTGTGGACATCTGGTGTGTTCTGTCCACCCTTCATCTCCCCAGGCTCAGCCCCCACCTCTGGGCATGTCCAGAGCAGAGAGAGGAGCTCCAACATCAACCACCATAACACGGCAATAAAGATTAATGAGCAAAACTTGCCATTTTATGTCTAATCCGTGGGGATTTACAATCATTAATCTTTATTAGTGTGTAATAACTGTTTGGACATTAAGGACAGATTCTCAGCTGGACAAAACTGGCTTCATTCCAGCCAAGCCAGTGCAGCAGTGCCAGTTTACACCCTCCACGACCCCAGCTCTACAGGAGACCCATCCCATCTGTAGGAATCACATCACTGACAGTGTTTCCCCAACAGCAGGGGCACAGAAGTGAAGGCAACTGTTTGTCTTTCCCTGTATCCCAAAAAGAGAGCTGCATGTGGCCAGGAAGCTCAACAATAGACATGTCAATAAACACGAGGAAATTCAATGAAAAAGCAACAGCAACAAAAGGAACCCCAAGGAGCGGGGAAGTGGATGATTTTCGAGGCGAGACTAGAAGATCTGGTTTGGCAGGAGCGTAACTAAGGGGGATGCAGCAATCTTTGGCATGTGGAAGAGTGAAAGCACCAAGAGGCTCCCAGAGTTCCTCTAAGAGGAACAAGATGGAAAAGGAGGGGGGGGGAAAGAGCATCTTGGCTGGATTTTCTGAGAGAGGAGTTTGGGGGTTGTTTTGAATCAAAAAGAGGTGAATTAAATGAGGGAGGTGGTAGGAACCTTGTCTGAACTACATCAGACCAGCCACTGAAGCAACGTTTGACCCAGCAGGATTTCCTCTTCCAGAACGTGTAGGGAAGAAGGGAAACGTGCAGGTACACCCCTGGCTGGCAGCAAGCACGGAGAAATCCCAGCTGAGGCTGTGCATGCTGGGCTCTGCCCTCGGCCCCTGGCAGCCCCTTCCCACCGGGACAGGGTGCAGCAGCACTGACCCAGCAGCACCTGCTGAACAACAGGGAGATCAACTGCAGATCTTTTTTTAGAGATCCTTCCAAGTAGGCACCCACCAACTGCCTCCTCCGTCACACACCTGCCTCCAGAAATGATGTTCCACCTCTTTAACGAGTCAGAGTTGCCTCTTTGTCACCAGTAAACTCAGCAAAAGTCAGGGAAACACAGAAATACAGTACAGAGATATCTGTGTCAAGGTTTGTGCACCTGGAACAACTCCAGGAAAGGTGGGCATTGCACCCAGTGCAGCAGCATGAACCTGGTGGTCAAAAACAGCAACCAGAAAATGCCCTCCAACTGCTCTTTCAGATTTAAGGGACCAAAGGGCTCTTGGGGACTCAGAAAACCTTTCGTGCCAGTGACAGCTCCAGCAATGGCACGGCCTCCAGCATCCTGCAGATTGCAGGAGCATCAGGAGCTGAACGGTGGGGAGAAGAAGAGGACGGACATCACACCTGGGGATCCCTGGGGATGGGCTCTGCCTCTTCCCTGCATCCTGATAACCTGTGGCAGGCTGGAGAGGCCCTCCCTGCCCTGCAAATCCATCCACAGCTGGTGCAGGTCACAGCTCAGTGCTGAGCTCCCAGCAGCTTTGCTCTCTCTCTCTCTGCTCCCAGGTTTAGGGGTTCTTTCAAGTTTACGGCATTTGAGACCTGCTCCTCTAAAAATCCCAGTTTGGGGCAATCCCACAGCCCCGTGCAGCGTGAACACAGAAAACCTTTGTGAACAACATCCCTAAGCCTCAGAACCTTTGCTGTTCAGGGGGCAAGGCTGCCAGGAAAGGTTTCATACCCCAGAGCCTGTGTCTGTCCCAGGCGAGGCTGTGCTCGTGTTCTGGCCAAGCAAAGATCTGAGCAGCAACCAAAGGCTTTTTTTATCTTCACAGAGGTTACAATCAAATGGCAGAGACAAGAGCCTGACTTTCATCCTGCAGCCCAGCAGGTCTGCAGGGCTTTGAAGCACACAGGAGTTCCTGGCTCTCCTCCCTGAGCTGAGGCCACCAAGCTCAGGCTTCTCTCTAAGAAATTCCCGGGTCAGGCCAAGCTTTGTGTCCACCATGAGCGATGCAGGGACAGCCCCACAGCCCTGCACGGGCCCTCCCCTGCCACAGCTCCCCTCAGCGCTGGGGATCTCTCACAGCACTCCCCGTCCTCATGCTCAGACAGCTCCACACTTACTCCGGGGTGACGCAAACGGCTTTAAAAGGAACAAAGTCATGGAGAAGGAGCAGGGAAGGGAAGTGATTTGTGGCGTGCCCTACTGTAATGTCATTAAAACAAAGGGATTCGGCAGCCCAAGCAGTGCAAGAGCAGAGAGCATAAAAGCAAGCCCTGTGTGGAGGTATGGAGGAATCCTTTTAGAGGGTTACCAGCTGCAGACAACACTGCCATTAATTTTCTATTGGAAAACGCTGGTGACATTAATATCTGCTATTAATACTGAACTTTGACAGTATCTCATAAATTCAACCTGTCAATTGCAATGGCACTGAAATGAAGGTGCTCTGAGGTCAAGGAGATGCGGTGTCCAAACGAGACTTATATTGCAGGGGAAAAGCAGCAAAAACAATCTTTAACAAAAGCATCAGATCCATATGTAGGAAAACCAAAGGGTGGTTTTAAATGTCATGTTTTTCAAAGCGAGAATTGATGCTGGAACCAAGTCTATAAACTGGCTGGCTGGACTTTCAGCTGCAGCTGAGGACAATCAATCAAAACAGCTCTGTGACTCTGAGAAAGTGAGAGAGAGAAAACACACACACACACACACCATGGAATATGAGAGGGCAGATCATGAGCCATGCGAGGCCTCTTAAAATTACACTGTGAAGTAAAACATCCTCGTGTTTCATCCGCCACAAAATGTAACCTGAAAGGTTCCCCTCGGCACAGAGCGGGATATGGAGCTTATCCTCTACCGAGGGCTGGGCAGGCTCCTAGGACAGGGCTGAGCAAGGGGAACCTCCTCCCAAAGCCTGCACAACCCGTGAATCGCTCCCTGATTCCTGCAAGCCCTCTCTGAGCCCCCTGCTCTGCAGCTGAGGGCACAAGGATCGATAAATCCCGATAAATGCTCTCCTGTCTCTGCCACTGCCAGCCTCAGGGCAGAGCTGCACCATTCCAGGCTCACAGCCACCCCTGTGGTGCGGTGACAGTGGCAGCCCAGGCACTGGCGGTGTCTTTGTGCGCCTCTTCAAAGTGTTGGCGTGTCCCCAGCACCGGAGGTGCCACCACCCCTGCCACAGCCCCTGCTCTGAACACTGCCCTCCCCATCAGCCCTTCCATGGGATTGCTTCCCAAAATCCACTCAGACTGTTCCAACCTGCACCAGCAGAGTCTGGAGCTGCTAACCTGGCAGAGCAGGGTGGGATGATGTTCTGCACAGTTCAGTACTGCAGAGCAGGGTACAATGATGTTCTGCACAGTTCAGTACTGCAGGGCAGGGTGCAATGACACCCTGCACAGTTCAGTACTGCAGGGCAGGGTGGGATGATGTTCTGCACAGGTCAGTACTGTGGAGCAGGGTGCAATGACACTCTGCACAATTCAGTACTGCAGAGCAGGGTGCAATGATGCTCTGCACAGGTCAGTACTGTGGAGCAGGGTGCAATGATGTTCTGCACAGGTCAGTACTGTGGAGCAGGGTGCAATGATGTTCTGCACAGGTCAGTACTGTGGAGCAGGGTGCAATGACACCCTGCACAGTTCAGCACTGCAGAGCAGGGTGCAATGATGTTCTGCACAGTTCAGCACTGCAGGGCAGGGTGCAATGATGTTCTGCACAGTTCAGCACTGCAGGGCAGGGTGCAATGACACTCTGCATAGCTCAGTACTGCAAGGCAGGGTGCAATGACACCCTGCACAGTTCAGTACTGCAGAGCAAGGCGAGTTTCTGCTCAGACCTGGCTCCCAGGGGCTGTGCCCAAGCGAGGGGTGGGGATGGAAGCGCGTGCAGGGCACGAGGCACTTGTGCAGCCTCCGGGGCAGCTGGAATGCACAGGCAGGCCCCGTTCCAGGGCTGGGGGAAGGAGCAAAGGCAAAGGCAGAGGAGCTCATGGCCAGGCCAGGCAGCTGGGCAGGCATGGCTCAGACCGGCGTTAACATGGAGCCAGCGGCCTCGCCAGGCTCGGCAACACTTGTAGGGCACAGTGCCCCCTGCTCCAGATAGTGCCCCATGACCCGAGGGCAGGGTGATCTCCAGCTCCTCTCCCGCCTCACCTGCCCCCTTCTCCTGCCCCTGGCTTGCAGCTTGTTCCCAGGGACCCGGCCAGCAGCAAGGAGCTCCCGGTTGGGATGGGCTGTGGGGTCCCTGCGTGGTTTCCCAGGCTGCAGCTCCCACCTGCAGCCCAGGGCAGAGCCCAGTGCTCCTGGCTGCCTGCAGCATCCCAGCTGGAGCTGGACACAGCCCAACCCACGTGCCAGCACGGGCTCCTGGGAGCGCTGGCACTCCCAGGCTCTGTGGGCAAGCACGGAGGGATTGCTGCCAATGCAGTGCCACGAGCCCTGGAAACCACCACTGAAACATCCCGTTTTTCACAGGTGCCATGCTGTGCATCCTGTGATCCTGTCTCACCCCAAGAAGGAGAGAGGAACTCCCTTTGAGGCCCAAAGCAGCTCATCCCCAGCCCAAGGGAGCCTCGGGCACTGCAATGCTGCTGGGCAGTGGGCACCGACCAGGGCAGCCTCCTCCTGTCTTTGTGCAACTTCTCTGACAGCCTCCTTCCCTCTGGGCCTTTTGTCCCAGACACTGTCCCAGCAATTCCCAGAGCTCCCAGCAGAGCAGGGCGGTGGGACAGGGCTGGAGGCCGGGAAGCGCCGGCCGGACTCGGAGCGTGGTGTCCGGAGAAGAGGTGACCACAGGGGACACCGGGGCCTCCCTCCCTGACACAGCTCGAGCAGCTGAGCTGCAAGGCTTGCTCACCAATTCCTTTTATGATGCACATTAAATATATTCCACAACAGAGACACTTCTCCTCTCCTCTCTCCTCTCCTCGGACACCTTTTCCCCAGCCAAGCCCTACGAGTGCTGCTCGCTGTGGCCTCATTTTGCATCATCATCATCATCATCATCGTCGTCGTCGTCACCACGCACTCATCCTCATATAAAACAGAAATCTATTCCATCAAGCACTTAACATAAATATTAAAATAATGGAAGGGACAAAATATAAATCTACATACAACTTCATGACTACCATAGCACCTATTACCATGACAAAGCAAATTCTGGTTCAAGGGGAAGGGAAAGGGGATGAGGAGCGAGTTAGGAAGAGGAACTTCGACTGTCATTAAATATGTAAATCACTCTTTCAAAATGGTTTTTTTTTGTTGTTTTGTTTTTGTTTTAAGGTTACCAACCTTATTAAAATTCATTCCACTAACCAGCTCGTTCTATGTCACTATGGATACCAAAGAACCCTTTAAAAAAACTCGGGCGAGGCGGGGGTTTCTCAGAATAAAAACAAAACAAAACAAAACACGGCGACTTTCTGTTGGTGCTTCCATGACAAGTCCTGCCACGCGCCCCTCCCCTGCACCCACCAGTCCACAGAAGGGCAATTCTTTCACAAGTCCAGTTCTCAGTCTCCCAGGATGAGCTTGACAAAAGAGGCGACGTCTGTCTCTTTGGATTCGTGCAGGGTGAAGAAAGGATGTTGCTGGGAAAGGAAAGAGAGGAAAAACAGCAGAGTTTATTATTCACCACACTGAGGGCTGGAGCAAAAAGCTTTTCAGACAATCCTCTAAACAGTGAAGAAGGTTTTGACCTTAGCATTATAATATTGGGCTTTTACAGCCCAAGGGGTGCTCCATGAAGTTGTGATGCTCTCCTGGATTCCACTTAAACCCTGCCCTGGCTGGGAGGGCTGAGCTGGGCAGCTCTGGAGGCAAGGGGAAGCCTTGGAAAACCCTCTCCATCTGCCCCATAACACCCCCCAGGCCATGGTTACCCATCCCACACAGCTCCAGCTCCAACTGGAGCAGGGCAAACCTTGCTCACTGCAGTGGTTTTCCCTCAGCTTCCTGCTTTATCTGTGTATTTATTTACCCTCTGGTGACTCCTGAGTCTCATTTCTTCCCTGAACTGCCCCTCCTCGCAGCAGGAGCGGCTCCTTCGCCCCAACCACCACACAGGAAAGCCATCCCGACTGGAAAACCATCCACACTTGTGTGTTTAACTACTTCATCCTGACCGACATGGGGAGACAGCCTGCCAGAAAATCCTGCCTGCATTTCAGCACGAACGGAAAAATACGTGTAAGGAGAAAAACCACAACCAAATCCCCCCGACAGCAACAAAAGCCCCTCTCCACCAGCACCAGCAATTCAGTTTGGTTGGTTCAGCAACACATCAAGCTGAGATCCCACCTGAAAACCCCCAAAACCCTGTTTGACACCCACTGTCCTGGCAGATAATCGGATTGATTTGTGCAAAGGGTGTCAGAGAGAACCAAAAGGCAGCCAGGGTTCTGCAGGGCTCACAGTGATCTCTGCTCTGTACAAGGTTGGGGGTTTGATCTCCAACCCTCTCACTGCAAGTGAGATTTTTAAAAATAATTTGGGGTTTCCAGGGTTTTTCCAAGCTGCCCCTCACCTCAGTCCCTGAGCAATGGCTGTTTCAATGATGTTTAATGGCAGTGGCGAAGTGGAGGGAGAAGAAGAGCAAAGAAAAGATATTTTTCAAGGTGGGCTTGAGTGGAAAGTCATCCAGGGAACAAGACGAGGCAGCTCTGAGTGGCTGGGAAGCGATCCAAAGGCACACCAGTAAGGAAGCACAATTATGTGGGAAACAGGGCTGGAATGGGTTGAGGCAAAGATCCAGGCAAAACTTAAGGTCTCCCTAGGTCAGACAGTCACAGGAATGGAAGTGTCCTGGATAACTCCGAGAGGTGACCCCAGTGGCCTGGCTGGTTACCACCCCAGTGTGATGTCCCTGCTTTCACATCCCAGGGCAGTGACACCCAAAGCAGAGCTACCACAGCCCGGGAGCACCCCCAGTGTGCCAGGGGTGGCAGCAGTGCCCTCCAGCCCTGTGTCCCCGTGTCCCCAAGCCCTCTGCAAGGCCTGAGCCTGGCCATGGCACCGAGCCCCCGTGCCAGGCGGGATGTGCAGACCACCGGCCCTGCAGCAGTTTCACGCTCCACTTCACCTCGGGAAGTGGGTTTTTAAATGAAATTAAGCACCCCTATCAGTTTTCCTGATGCTCAAGATAGCACAGAGTCATACTTTCCATGAGAAACCTCAATTCCACAGGAAAGCAAGGGAGCAGCCTTGGTCTGAATGACAAGTCCAATCCAGGACCACAACTTAATGCCATAAGAGAGAGGAAAAAACCCCAACAAAACAGCAACCCTCCACCACAGGACCCCACAACATCCATGTCAGCCATAAAATACCACAGCACTGAGATACTCCAGAGGTGATCCAAGAACCTAATTCAATAGAAATGCACTCCCTTGCCAATGGGTATTAATGCTGCAGCAGACGGAGCTGCTTCAGTGAACCCTTTTTGATAAAAGGCCATTTGGCAAAGTTCAGAAATTTGCTTAAAAGATAGAGATGTATTTATTCAATAATATACCCAAAAAAAAGTTTAAAAAAAAAGCCATAAATCTCAGGCCTCCCTTTGTTTGAAGCCAGTCTGGGGGCAAGCTGTGTGTCAATCAGATCTATCTATAGTTTAATCGCATTACAGGGCCCAGCACCAAATGCCACGGGAATTATTCACTGCTCACAGCTCAGGGGCATGGATTTCCAGCATGACCTGCAGGTAAAAAGCACCTTAAACCCTGGCACCTTCTCACCTCAGAGCAGAAGGTGTGAGGTGGTGATGGCTCTGACCCGCTGGTGGCATCATGAGCATCCCAAAAATTGTGGGGTAGGGAATAACCACGCCTGAGGAAATCCTGCAGCAGTTTCCACCCTTAATCCAGGTGATCTTGCCACTGAGACCGGACAGGGGTGGGAATGCAGGGACAAGCAAGCATTTGGGTCAGGATCTTCAGAAGTAACAAATTTAGGCACCTTCCTGCCTTTAGAAAGCTGCAGATTGTGTGAGAGTAAAAAAGGACTAAACGCCTGCAGGAGTGAAACACCAACTTCCTGAGCTCTCCTGTTTTTTGCCAGCTTTTAGGAGCACCAGGATCAACACCAGAAAGTCAGGAGAGAGAAAGAGAGAGGCCACGAAGCTGTGGAGCCCAAGCAGAAAAATCTGTTCTTGCCAGCTGCAACCCAGAGCTCTGGCTGGGCACACAGCAGTGCCCTGCATTTCCCCTGTCACCAGCCTTTATTGGCATTTTCCTCCTTAGTTATTCCTCAGTTATCCCTCACAGCAAACAGTCTCTAGGCAGCAGATGACATTCAATCACCGGAATTCTTAGTCACAGACTCGTCTCTGTCCCCAACATCCAGGAATTACTCTGTCCAAAAAGCCTCCTCTCCAAGGCACCAGGGCAGCAAAGCCCAGTTGGCCACTGGGCTCCTGCAGCTCTTGTGCCACACTGAGGTGTCTGAACTCATCACACAAACCCCAGAGGGGGATTTTAGCCTCACTAGCTGATTCTTCACAGCCTCATTCCTGTCCATTACCTGCTTTAACATGTATTTTCTCCCTTGATCTGACTGGAAAAGCACCTGGCTGAGATTTCAAAGAGCATCTCTGATCTGCAGTCACCCTCCCAGGACTCTGAAGTGTCCCAATTCTCCCATCTGCTGTGAAAACAGGCATGGCAAAGCATCCCAAATCACCACCACTATTGGAATCTCTGCCTTCAGCACTCCACTGTGACCCATTTCAGCTCTGAACACAGTGCTCGATGCAGCCACACTCACCATAAGCTCTGGGTATGTTGGCCGTTCTTTGGAATTCTTCTTCAAGCTTTAATTGGGGGGGAAAAAAAGAAAAAATTAGAATTTACGTTCAGTCTGCAATTTAAGCAAGGCCATAAAACCACACCATGACAACAGCAAGGTTTAGAGACTCTGTAGAATAAGTTCAGCTACTCATCCAAGCTGAGCAAACAGTTTTGGCCTTGAGGACAGCGACAGCCAACGTGGAACAGTGCTGGGTACAAGAGCTCGAGGCTCACCAAGAGACCTGGACACATCAAAAACACCACTTCAAACACTGCCTGTTACCAGGGGCCAGGTACAACCGGGAGTTTGGGTGCTCTCCAGCAGGCCAGTGACTCAGGGAATGGATTCAGCCTCCCAGCTCTGCCTGGGAGCAGTGACTGAGTGGCTCCAGAGCACGTGTACAACTGTTTGTTTATCACCGTGCTGTTATCGGCGGGGACGGTTCCATGGGACATCCTTTTTTTCTCCTCTCCTACAACAGATGGCCCTGGAGGGTTGTAGCTGGAAGTTATTTTGGTTTCCCTCCAGCAGAAAATAGCTTTTAAAAGACAGGACGTAATCTCTACTCACTTCCTGGCAGTGTATTTAGGGGAAAGACACTTGGAGCAACTTGAAAAGATCTTCACACACGTACACGGCGGTGGCGGGGAAAAGGTGTCACACTGAGCAAAACAAAAGTGAGAACCTCTGCTGGGATTTGCTGGAGCCCAGAGGAAGCAGAGGACACACACTGAATAGATATTTCCTGCTTGCTGTGTGTAGAGGGCTCGTGTTTAGTGTCATGTTGTGAATGAACAGAGGAACCCGGGGCCGATACGTGCCAATATCGCCGGCCCGAAGGTTCGGGATGTGTCACATCCTCCCAGCTCAGGAGCAGCCCCAGCCAAGATGACAAGGTGAATTTGAAGGTTAGCTGTGTCCAGATTTGGCGTAACTCTCTTAATTTAGACCCTCTACAAAAAAAAAATTAATTCCCAGGTTACTAATACCAGGAAATCTGGTGGTAAATTACTGAAATCAATGTAAATTTTCAGGAATGAAGAGTCATATTGGGATCTGATCCTGACTCAGACATCCCAGGAACCTTCCTGCAGTGCCTACAGGTGATCAGACTGCACTGTCCCAGGCAGCAGATGGATAAACACAGACCTAAGCCAGGCTTGATATAGAGTGGATGTGACCTGGTTCGGTGTCAGAAGAAATTCCCAGACCCCAACAACACAAAACTGGTGCAAAGTTCACCATCCCAAGTCCTTGCCACCCACTTGAGGGATGTGAGGGATCTTTAGTGACCCTGGAGGACAGAATTTGCAAAGACCTTTGCAAATTCCTTTGCAAAGGAATCGCCACATGCTCCCCGAAGTGGCTGTGGACGTAACTCCTAAAGCAGCCACGGCCTGAGCTGCAAGACACGGGGCTTGGACGAGCAAATCCCTCGGGGAGGAACAGCCAGCCTGGCACAAGCAGGCAGCGTGGACACAGCAGAGCCAGCAGCACTGTTTGAAGGAACAGCAGCTGCTCCAAAACCTCAGCGTGGGCCTGGCAAGAACGGGGGGCATCTTGTGAGAGGGTTTTTCTAAGGCAGCTCCCACCTCTCCCAGGCCCAGGGCAGGGTGGGCATGGCAGGTATTCCCCAGCGTGGGTCAGGAGACGAGCAGCTGGACCACAGGGACATGAAAACGTGTTTGAACAAGACTCTGAAGAATCTAAACACGGGTACTGAGAGTCCCCAGGCAGGAGCAGCTGATAATCCCTTCCTGGGTCACGGCAGAGCCGGCCGGGCTCCGGCCCCGGCGCTGGCAGCTCGGGAACAGGCTCACATTTCTCTATTTGTCGATCTGCCGTCCTTTCTTGGCCACCACGCAGACCCAGCAGCCACCTGCCAACTTGGCAGGCAGGCGGGTGGCACTGCAGCGCCTGGAAAATCAAATCCTGCTGGCGGGCGGGCTCCAGGGAAGCTGGAGGGAGCGGCCGGCAGCGCTCTGAGCCGCGGCGGGGGCAGGCTGTGCTCGGGCTGCCTGAGCTCTCTGCAGCCTGCAGACAGCAGCGTGGCTGCTCCAGCCCTTGGCCTGCAGCACAGCCAGACGCTCCCGTTGCTCCCAGCTCCCAGTCCCAAGGAAAGCAGCACGGCAGCCCCAGGGCCCCAGGAGAGGGACAGACACCGGCAGGGGATGAATTCTGCAGGGTTGCTGCCCTCAGAGCCGTGCCCCCAAGAGAGGATGCAGCCATTCCCCATCCTGCTGCCCTCCCAGACTCAGGGACGTGAGCTGCCTGGCTGCTCACAGCACCCCTGTGCTGCTGGTGTGGGGGCAATCGGAGCGAGGAGCCTCCCCAGTCCTGTGTGTCCCCACAAAGCAGCCAAGCCTGTTCCTCAGAGGGACCCCCACAGCCGCCACCAGCACTGCTGTGCCTGCACGGTGCCAGGCACCTGCACAAGGCTCAGCGAGGGCACAGAGGCCCAGCCCTTCCTCAGGGAATGTTCTGCCCAAAATTAGGGTTGAGAGCTGCCTGTAGAGACAGGCAGCAGCACGGTGAAGGTGAGCGGGGCCGGGGAGGGTGAGGCCAAGAGGGAATTTTACCATTGCGAGGTAAAATCGACGAACTCCGCTGAGAACTTCTCCGCTGGGAGCTGCGGCGACGGCTCCTCCACCACCTGCTTGAGCTGCTGGAAGGGCGTCCCCCAGGAGTCGTAGGGAAAGCGCAGGATGGCCAGCTCGATCTGGGGACACAGAGCCCACGCCTCAGGACTGGGGGCCGACACCTCACAGCCCACCCCACAGATATGGGAGCCCACACCTCAGGACTGGGGGCCGACACCTCACAGCCCACCCCACAGATATGGGATTCCCCATGTGCCCACCCAGGGGTGTGTTCTTGTAGGCTCCACACAAATGGGGTTGTTCAGCCTGGAAATAGGGACATTCCGAGGAGATGTCAGAGCCCCTCGCAGTGCCCAAAGGGGGCTGACAGAGAGGAGGGAGGGTGACTTTTTACATGGGCAAACAGCGACAGAACAAGGGGGATTGGTTTTGAACTAAAAGAGGAGAGATATAGATTAGATGTTAGGGGGAAATCCTTCCCTGTGAGGGTGGGGAGGCCCTGGCACAGGTTCCCAGAGAAGCTGTGGCTGCCCCTGGATCCCTGAAGTGTCCAAGGCCAGGTTGGACAGGGCTTGGAGCACCCTGGGATAGTGGAAGGTGTGGGTGTGGAATGAGATGAGATTTAAGGCCTCTTCCAACCCAAACCATGCTGGCATTCTATGATTTCCTCACCCCACCTGGCCACAACATATTGCTCATCCTCCCCCAGCAAACAGGAGAGGCTGGAGGAGACCCAGACAGCTCCACATTCAATTCCCTGTGTGTCAGACACCTCCTGGGAAAGGCTGGGAGTTAAAACCAGCCCCAGGCTGCACAGGGTAGCTGCGCTGGGAAGCGGCTCCGGGAGCAGATGGATCCCCCCTGAACGCTGCGTGGGAGAGACGCCCCCGCCGCTGCTCCGCCGGCTGGGACTCGCCGAGCGCTGCGAGGATGCTCCGTGCTGGGAACCCAACCTGCCGCAGCCGCCGTGCCTTAGCCCGTGCTGCCATCTCCCGGCAGCCGCTGACACACCAGCTCCTCCTCCTTCCCCTCATCCCCGAGGCACATTCCCTGTCCCCTCCCGAGCCATTCCCGTTCCCACCCCGCCACCTTCGCAGGGAACCAGCGCCCCCAGTACCACTGTGGGCAGGAAAAGGAATCCACGAGCAACACCGAGCCCTGCTGGCTGCCCTGCCAGCCCCCAGCTGACCCTACCATGGTGATCCCCAGGCTCCAGATGTCGGATTTGACGCTGTATCCCTTCTGGTTCAGCTCCGGGTTAATTCTCTCAGGCTGTGGACAGAGACGAAGGTGGCCGAGGAGCAGGGACGGCCCCAGTGCCCTGCCCACCCCCGGGGTGGGTCTCTCAGGGTGGCAGCGCCGCCCCCCTGAGCCCACACCACCACCCCGCTCTCCTGCTTGTGCTGGGCCCAGCTGGTTCCCCCTCCTCACCTCCCTGACTGAAATGGGTCACCAGGGGCTGGGGTGGTGGAGCTGACCTGGCACAGCTGGCACAAAGGGGCTGAGAAGCCTCAGTTGTCCAGGGCTGTTTTCACCCTGCTCAAGCGCTCCACAAAGGGCGAATCCTGCACGGCAGCTCCCGGGAGGAGCCCGAGGGACCCAGTCCCTGGGGACTGTTCTTCCTCCCCACGGGGCAAATGGCAAACAGGCAAGAGGGAGCAATCCCAGAGCCTTCCCCAAGGTCACGGGGAGGCGAGGAGGCGGCAGGAAGCCGTGCCCAGGAGATGTGATCTGAGCCATGAGATCTGTCCCCCCTCCCAAGGGGATTGTATCCCTTAACTTCAGGGCTGCGTCTTCCCAAACGAATCCCCAGGACAGACGCCGGAGGCTGATCCTTCCCCCCGGGCTCAGGTTCCTTTGGCTGCTCCCCACGCAGCTTCTCCACTTACAGCCATGTAGGGTTTGCATCCTGCATCCATGGTTTTAGCAACCGAGTCAACGAGGTAACCGCTAATCCCAAAATCGCACATTTTCACCTGCCCCTGCGTATTGATCAACACGTTAGAGGGCTTTACATCTGCAAGAAGGAACACAGACCACAGTCACTGTCACATGGGGGTGGCTGGGCCAAGCCACAAACAGCCACAGAGGCTCCTATCAGCAGAGGGCACCCAAGGAGTCCAGCGGAGCCCAGCGCCCCGGGCGTGCCAAAAACCCGCTGGCCTCGGCTGTGGCGCGTTCAGGTGACAGCCTCGTGGGCCTGTCATGTGTCCTGCCAGTGTCCCTTCACTCACACGCTCCCCTCTCTGGTTTAGGGAAGCAGGAGGTCACTCTGGACATCACCGCCACATCCCAATGCTCACGGAACGGTCACGGACATCGGAGCAGCTCCGCAGGGCTGGGAGCAATTCCAGGGGGTGTCTGCAAAGGGCTGGAGCTCTGGCAAGGCCCCATGGGTCTGGGATCATGCCAGCAAAAGGAAAAACCCATGGGGGAGGGATGTGGGGCAGGAAAGGGTGAAGAGGAGCAATAAACTAAGGCAAGGATCGAAGGTTCAGCAATGGCCTCTGATTTTAGGGGTACCAAACTTGATGGCAGCGTGAGCAGCAGCAGGAGTGGGAGCTCCACAGCCCGTGGAAATCAGGCCAGAGTCTCATCTATCCATTACTGCCAGATTTATCTGCTTCCCAGCATGGCTTTACAATCCCCGGTGTGCTCACACTCGTGTCAGGCTCGTGAGGGCAGCTACAATCCCCAGCAGAAAGGGGAATTAAAGCACCCAGAGATGCCAGGAAGCGATGTCCAGGAGAGCACAGAGGTGCTTCCCTGCACAGCAGGCAACTGCTCTGTGAGGTTAATCCCAAATGGAATCTCAGCACAGCACAGGTGACCCTGCTTTCCCTGGGATGCTCCAAAGGGAGCAATCCTTTCCCTGCTGCCACCCAGAAACAACAGGTCACTTCCTGAAGACCCTCTGTCTCCAGGTAATAAAGAACTAAATAGAAGAGCTGAAACACCCTCTGAAGGAGGCCAGAAGCTGTGTTTGAGTCCTGCTTAACAGAACTGTGGGTTTCCAGCTCGTTAACATCTGCTCTCTAATCAGCATTCTGCAAACCAAAGCCTCAGGTATCCAAAAGCCTCACCCATCTGTTCCTACACTGAAATAAGACAACTTCCAGTGGAAATCAAACAAGTTCACAGAAACCCAGCAGCCAAGCAGGGCTTCCACCTCCTGGAAGTGATACAGAAGGCAGAAACTCAACCCCCAGCCACAGGAAGAATATACCCAGTGCCACTGCCTGCTCCAGCTGAACTCTGCTGCTTCCCAGGCACTCACACACTCCAGGCAGGGCTCTTTCCTCCTCATCACAAATTGAAAATGACCCTTTAAAAATAAAGGTGTCAAGCAGCAACTGCAAATTGGTTTCTGAGTGTGTTCACTGCAGCTCTGAGATGCTCCAGAAGGGAAAATGTCAGAAAAGTTTAAGGAGGGAATTTATGATTTCATTTGAGGCTGGTTTAGGTGTCAAACCTGTTCTGCTCCACTGGTGCTCAGGGGAGCTCCTGGAAGGGGATGAGGATGGCTGGATCCCTGCAGGAGGGTGAGGCTGCAGGGACATCCCTCCCACTGCACACCAGCACAGAGCCGTGGAGCTGGGGGACAAACCTGGGCAAAGCCTGGCCCAAAGCTCCCCAAGGTCAGAGGGGAAAGCCTGGCTGAATTTCACCCAGGTGATGAAGCAGAGCATGGATTTGGGGAAAGGCAACCAGGGGAAACAGCCCTTCCCCTGCCAGCCCTTTCTCCTCCACCTCAGGGAAGCACTGGGACCAGCAGGCAGATTTTAAGGAGCAAACAGCAGCCACCTCCTCTGCCTGGGCTTTGCTGCGAGTCATGAGATGCTGGGGAGTGTTTCTGCTGTCAAAGGCTCACTAATCTCGGGTATTTTGGGAGCCCTCGCCAGGCTGAGAGCAGGGCAGTGTGTGCCTGGCACTCACCTCGGTGGATCACGGAGAGCTTACTGTGGAGATGTTCTAGTGCTTTGACAATCTGAAACGACAAATCCAGAGTCAATCAGAGCTGGCAGCACCACGAGGAGGAGGAAATGGTATCTGGCTTCACCCTCAGACCTGCCTGGAGGGCAGGAAAACCACATCCCCCACAAGTCCTGCACACTCCCAGCAGCCTGAGGTGTTGGTGGGTACCCAGGGATCTCCTGGGGGCTCCAGGACCCCGATGAGAAGGGGAAGGAGCTGCAGGAGCCTCCCCACATCTCACACTGGGCCATGTCTCCATCGTGTGTATGGATGGGCACATTCGGAGTCGTTTATGGCTTATAAACAACATCACCTCAGACCAGCCATGTGAGGCCAGCTGGGGATGCCCACATGGGCTGGCACACGGACCACGCTCCTCCTGGTGCAAACACAGCAGGGAGCCTGGGCGATGAAGGACTCAGCTGAGAAGAGAAACCCCTTTCCCTCCCCTCCTCACCCCGTGCTACTCACAGAGACGGCGATTTTCCCCAGGATGTCCTCGGGAATCGTCAGGCCTTTGTCAATGACATGTTTGTAGAATTTGTCCAGTGAGGTATCCATCAGCTCCATGCAAATCCACACATCTCCCTGGAGAGTAAAGCAGGCAGATATCCAGATATTGGAACAAGGCATCCTTTTCCTTCTCTTTCTTTTTCTTTCTTTCCTTTCTTTCTTTCTCCTTCCTTCCTTTCTTTCTTTCCTTTTCTTTCTTTCCTTCCTTTTTTTTCTTCTTTCCTTTTCTCTCGTTCTTTTTCTCTTTCTCTCTCCCCTCCCTGCCTCCCTACATCCCTTTTCCTTCCTTCCTTCCTTCCTTCCTTCCTTCCTTCCTTCCTTCCTTCCTTCCTTCCTTCCTTCCTTCCTTCCCTTCCTCCTTTCCTTCCTTCCCCTTCCCTTCCCTTCCCCCTTCGGCCCTTGCCCTTTGCTGCCCTCTTTGGCCCTTCCCCATTTTTTCAAACTCATTCAGCAAAGCTGTCCTGGGCTTTCTTTTCCCTGCTCTGGAATTCAGTGCTGTTCACATTCCCTACCATTTAGGGTGTACTCTTCCCAAAGCAGAGCCCCCGTGATTTAGGAGCCCAGAAATTTATCAGGAACTGAGGCTCTCAACGTCCAGCCAGGGAAAGTTCAGCTCTGCAGAGCTGTGCTTAAAGCTCTTCAATAAATCCTGCTTTTCAGAGCTTTCCACACTTTTCCTCCACACGGAGGAAATCAAGGCAGGGCAATTTTAATGCTATGGGACCAGGCTGTGAGCTGGTGGCTGTCCCCACCCTCACAGCCTTAGGCCAGGACTGAGCAAATCTCCGTGTCCAGGTGGAGATTAAACCCCTGGCACTTGGAGGAAGTGCAGGAGTGGGAATTCAGAGCCTGGGAGAAGGGGCAGTCCCAGGAAGGCTCACCTCTCGGAAAAGTGCCCCGTAAAAGGTGACGGTGAAGGGACAATCCACCGTCCTCATGGAGATATCCAGGTCCATCAACAACCTCTTCTGCTCCTGGCTGTTCACCGTGGCTCGGATCCGCTGCAAGACACAGCCTGTCAGGGGTGGCTGCCCCAGGGCCTTGGCACCACACCTGGACCCTTCCACCGCCCCTGGTGCCATCCCTTTATCACCACCCTTGCCACAGGCACATCCCCAGCCCAGCACCCACAGCAGGAGCACCCAGGGCTCTTCTCACCACAGGTGCTTCTGCTCTTCCCTGCAAACACCACTTTTTGCAAGAGCCAAAAGAAAGAAGTGGCTTGGGAGAGGAGAAAGGAGCAGGAAATCAAATTCCAGGCTGGTGGAAAGCTGGGACTTTCGGACTCCAGTGGACACCTGCTACATCAGCAGGTTCTGGGCACATGAGAGGGCTCCAGCCCTGCCCCAGAGCCCATGGGCTGCCCGTGGCTTTGGAAAACGGGCATTTCCCAGTCTTCTGGGAAGAGATGTCCTTGATGTGAAAGACCCGGAGACCCTCGGCTGCCAAACACCACAACAGGGCACACACAGCCCAGCACAGGTCACACACATGGTCCAGCTCCTCGGCCAGAGGCACTCGGGGTCAGTAACGGGACAGAATGAATGCTCAGCACCACAGAGAGCCGGAATGCTCCTGCCATGCCCAGCTGAGATCTTCCATCGCCCTCAGAGAGGGCTTTGGCAGTTTGGTGAACACCAAAGCAAACAAAAAGAGCAAATGCAGAGCACAGAGATCCCAGGACATGGCCCAGCCAGCACCCACAGCAAAGTCTACCCACTGCTGAGGAGCAAAGAGTTTGCTCAGGGCTTCCAGATCTTTTTCTCTTACTCTGAAAGGAAACTAAAATTCAGCCAAGCAAAAACTGGTCCTTCCCAAACTACGATTTTTCCCATGACCATTTCCCTAATCTCCAAATTTATGAGTCTAAGCTGTTGTTATGAAAACTTTTCATGATAGCATCTACAAGCCTGCCATGAGTCAGGATCCCACTGCGGCAGGCAAAATGTGAAAATCCCAACAAAAACTTCCTGTTCCAAGGAGAGTGAAAAAGTCCCAGCTGAAGAAGATTCTCTCGTGCAATTAGATTTTTTTCTTCTTTATAATTATGAAGTGAATCTGAGGGACTACAGCAGAAAAAAATAATGTAAATTTATATGTATATTTAAAAAATGCTGGTAAATGAAATCCTAGGAAAACAGGAATACTGTGGATGAAGGTGAACAACGTGATTGATGCACTACAATGCTGGAGCATCACACTTTTAAAACACCCCCCTTTTCTTGGTTAAACAACCCAAATCTCCCTCGGGCCCCGTGTGGAAAGAGGATTTCACGAGGAAAGCAGCAAATCTCAGGGAAGGAACAAGGAGGATTCCAGCTGTGCCCGGCACCCCCACAAGGACAGAACCCCCCAAGGCTCACTCTACCTTCACTGCCATGATCTGCCCGCTGGGCATGTGCCGCATCTTCTCCACCACCCCGTACGCACCTCGTCCCAGCTCGGAGATGGGCTCCAGGTCATCGGCCTTCACCTCAAAGTTCTGGGGGACAAAAGCCATCAGTGGCCCCTGGGTGTGTGCTCTGTGCACTGCCCCCACAGTGCAGCACATCCTTCCCCTGTGCATCCCCTCCCCGGCTGTGAGACGAACTCACAGCCCTGGGAGGCTGCAGGGAGGATCAGCCACCAGCACAGCAATCCCAGAGCTCTGAGGGGACGTGTCTCAAGGGCCTGTGTCACAAAACCACAGTCATGGCATGGGTAAGGGTGGAAGGGACCACGGTGGGGCCATCTGGTCCAACCTCCCTGCTCAGGCTGTGTGGAGGAGTGCCCTGAGCAGGGCAGGCACAGAAGGTCCATTCCCTCAGTGGGATGCTCTGCCCGACAGCCACCTGGACCCCAGGGTCATGGAATCATGGACCACAGCATCACAGAGTACTCTGAGGGGGAATCATGGAATGGTTTGTGTGGGAGGGACCTTAAAGATCATCTCATTTCATCTTCCTGCCATGGCAGGGACACCTTCCACTGTCCCAGGCTGCTCCAAGCCCCGTCCAGCCTGGCCTTGGACACTGCCAGGGATCCAGGGGCAGCCACAGCTTCTCTGGCACCCTGTGCCAGGGCCTGCCCACCCTCACAGGGAAGAATTTCCTCCTAATATCAACCTAACCCTACTCTTTTTTACTTTGAATCTATTTCCCCTTGCCCTGTCACTCCATGCTCTTGTCTTGTCCCTCCCTTCAGCTGGCAGCACTTTCAGCCTCTCCATCCTCTGAGGGCTGGGATAGAAAACACCAGGGCAGCTTCTCCCTGAGGAATCACCTTCAATCTTACTTCATTTTGTTTTCCTTCCACCCTCCTCTTCCCCCAAACAATCACGGAAACATTTCCAGGTGTTTTAAAGCTTATTTCTCCAGACCTGCAGATGGGCCAAATTACCAGCTGAGTGTGCCCCATTTTCAAACCAGGGAGGATTTATTTTGTCCATCACCATTTTCTCCTGGCCTGACACAAAGGATGACTTCGTTTAGACCCTGCATCCCTGCCCTTCTCCTTTCTGCCACGATATCGTGCAGCCGCTCTGTATTATTATTATTATTATTATTATTATTATTATTATTATTATTATTATTATTTTGGATGTTTCAAACCTGCCTCTGCCACTACACCCAGCCCTTCTGTTTGCTGCAAGCACAACCCCATCAATCAATCACCCTGCAGCGGGTGAGACTGAACTGATTCCCAGGGAATGACCCCACTCGGCTTCCTGCCAGCGCAGCAGAAAAACTCCTGCAGCCTCAACGAGCCGGCTGGGGATGCCACAGACAGCAGGGAGACACTCTGGGAATGTGCACAAGGAGCCCTGACTGATATTTTGGAGTCACAGCGGAGATTTAGGCATGACTGCCTGACACCGCTCCTGCTGTTCACCAGGAGCCGCTCCAAAAACGTGTTTGGAGCGCTCCCCTCAAAGGAGCAGCAGAGTTTAAAGGGAGAGGAGGGAGAGTGGCTTCCCCTCGGGATCAGGGGGAGTGTGGGAATGCTGGTGGAAGAGGGAGCCCATCCTAAAGGAACCTGGCTGGATAAACAGGTCACAGATCCATGGGAAATGGAAGCCAAGATGTGCCAGTCCCTCCGAGACAGCCACAGATCTGTGCCCAGAAAACAGCCCGAGCTCCGGGGGCTGCGAGTGTGGTTCCTCTGCATCGGCCAGCACGGCCTCACTGCCTCCTGCACGGAGCCCCTCCGGAGCACTGGAGCCTTCCCTCATCCCTGGGACTGCAGGGACAGGTGATTTTCTTGGAACAGGCATTTTCTCTGCCTCCGTGCTGCACCATTTTGCATCTCGCACTGTTTCCACCTCCCAGCCCCTGCTCCAAGCCAGGGAAAACACAAAATCCAAAATGAAAGGAAAGCCTCCAAAGATAGGCATTTTAAACCACTATGGGATTAGCATTTCCCCTCATGAATTACCTCACTGACACCAAGGCCTATCTTTTGCACCTCATAAATTCATTGTCCAGCTTTGAAGTGCTTTTTTGAATTCTGCTCTGCCTTTTTCTCCTATCAAAACAACTGTCCTGGGGTTTGTTTTTTCCCTGCTATTTTTTCAGACCAGCTGGATTGCTTTCCATGCTGTCAGAAGGATTTGCTTCCAGGGCAGGAACATCTACCCTAAGTTAGACTCCTGAGGAGATGACTCTCAATATTAGCAAAGGGAAATCCTTTGGGTGAAGACTTTAAATCAGCAAAAGAACAACAGAGGAGAGTAAAACACTCTTGTTAGCAACCCCTTGCCCTCTAATGGTTATTTCCAGGGGATTAGCTGCACCTCAGTGCAGCAAGGAAGGAATTTCCATGGTGGAAAATATGAAGGGAGCCCACGTGCCATGGGAGGCACAGGGCGAGGGCCGGGGGCACGTTCAGCAGGGCAGTGCCAACCAGCAGGTCCAGCTGGCCACGGGGCCACACTGGGCTCCCACCCACACAGACATGGTTCCACTCAGATATTTATGGCTGGACGTGGCTCACAAGCCCCCAGAGCTCACGAGCTCCCAGGTTGGATCTTCTCAGCTTTTATCCGTCCAGCAGCTGCCTTCTCTTTCAAGTGAAATGGGCTGCATTGTTTTTAATAGCTGGTATTTAATTATCTGCCTTTTTTGGGGGGTCTGGAGTGAAGCGATCCCACAAGCAGCCAGCCCAGGATGGCTGATCTGATCCCAGAGGTCTCTCAGTCTTACCTCCTCACCAATAAAGATGCAGGCTTTGGAGTCCAGATCTCTGGGTGGCCTGCACGAAAGAAAAGGGAAAAGATGTGAAATATTCCCTACGAAGATCAATTTGCCCTCAATGAGTAAATCCAAGCCCCAAGCCATCCCCTCACACCTTCAGGCCAGCAGCCTTTGCAGCCCTGAGCAGCCTCCTGGCCTTGCAGGATCAACAGGTACAGCCAAGATCCACAAAGTCACCCCAAAAAGGGCTCAGGATAAAAGCTACTGGAACTGGCATTTCTCACAGCCAGCTTGCCCTGCAGCAACCCAGAGGGATTCGCTGGGAAAGGCAAGGCAGGTGGCAAGCACCAAACCTCAGCCAGCCTGTCTGAAAAATGGATTAAACGGGCACGAACATCTAAACCTGCTATAAATCATCACCTCAGTCACACAGCACAGGCTGACAGGCTGAAAACACTCAATCCTCAAAGAAGCAAAGAAAGCCAAGCAGGCTGGAGTTGCACAAAGTGCCTTAAAACCAGAGGGACTCCTGCAAGGCTCAGTAGGCAGGGAAGGGGATGAGCTTCTATGCCTTGGTCCAACACACATTACTCAAACTGGTGGCCAAAGCACCACACCAGTCAAAGTTTGGGGCCATTCTGGTTTTTTTCTCTTTCTGCATCATTAAGAAGCACGTGAGACACACAGATGGGCAGAGGGTGATGGGCTGAGACCCCCTGAGAAATACAAGGGTTGTGAAATTATCACAGCATCCCAGAACGGTTTGGGTTGGAAGGGACCTTAAAGCTCATCTCATTCCAGGCCCTGTCGTGGGCAGGGACACCTCCCACTGTCCCAGGGTGCTCAGAGCTCCCTCCAGCCTGGCCTTGGACACTGCCAGGTGCCAGCCAAGGCTGGAAGGCAGCTGGGCTTCGTGGTTTGCTTTTCATTCTGCCCCAGTGTTTGCAGACTTACGTGGAGCTTGTCTGTGGTTGCTCAAATGCTTCTTTAGGAATTTTCAGCCCAGGGTTTCTCTTCTTGCCTGCGAAACAAGAAAGAGGCAGAGTTAAAGAAAGGCGTTTTGTTGTTGTTGTTGTTACGATTTGTTTGGGGTTAATTTGCAAAACACTGCTTGTCTATATTTGTTGACCTTATTTCACATAAATGCCCAGCCAGGCTGGTGGGGCAGACTCAGGGCACAGAGTTCAAACATAAAGTGCCTTTGTTCAGCAAGGTTTCATTTAAACCTGCGAGCTCTGGCTGCCAACTTGGTACAGAAAACAGGCAAGAGCTCTGGCAAAGGCAGGCCACGAGAACATGCAAAGGGAAAGGTATTTCTCCTCCTACCAACGGAGGATCCCTTCAAACGTTTCTTAGATTTAAAACCATTCCAGACACATAACTTCAAACCCTGGCAAAATGAAACATCTTTTGAAAATTGCATCTGAAAGTCCCCATTCTGATTCTGTTTAACTGCATGTTTCACCTCCTGGTCATTAAAGTTGTGCAAACCCAGCAAAAATAAAGCAGAATTCAAGTTTGCAGGCTTCAAAGCCATTTGTTTCTATTCACACTGACTGGCCAAGCTTTTCTGAGCTGGATGCAGCTCAAGCTCTGAGGCAGCTCAGCTGCAGCTCTCCTGGAAAGGGGGTCCAAACCAGCAGCCACGAGAGGCAGGCAGAGCAGAGAAACACAAGAACCTTTTTATGACTGCACAGATCCAGCCACATTTCAGCACGGGGGCTTGAATTCATGGAGAAAATAACCTGGAAACATCAGTCATGTCACCAAACCCCAAGGTAAACATCTGGCTGCTTGGCTGGGTCATAAAATCCCAGGTCCACCCCCCCAGAAAAGGCACAAGCATCTAATTTAGGTGTACAGCGTTTTTAACCTAACAATTTACATCCATTACTCTTTCTTTGGAGAGTGAGTTTTACTCTCTAATCCCAACCCTCTCTCTCCAACTTCACCTATACATGTCTGAATTTGTTTTTCCTTTCGACACATCAATAGATGCCTGTGCATCCCAGTGCCAGAGGGGTGCTGGATCAAAGGGCAGGCACCCAGAATGGAAAATGACCTTCAGGAATCAATTAATCAATTCAGATTAGCAATTTTTTTTTTTTAGGGTTTTGGTTTTTTGGGTTTTTATTTTGTTGTTATTGGTGGGGTTTTTTTGTTTGGGTTTTTTTTTAAGGTCTTTTTTTGTTGTGGTTTTGGTTTTGGTTTTTTTTTTTAGTTTTTGGTGCTTTTTTTGGTGGGATTTTTAGTATTTTTTTCCTTGTCTGCTCCAAAAGATGGGATCGTGCTCATTCCTTTTGACAAAGTCATTCCAGGATGGGGCAGGCTGCAAGAACCCAGCTGACACCTCGTGGGAAAAGCATTTATTGGAAACCCCTGTGCACACTCACTGCTGGGATTAGAAAGCAACAGAGCTGTGAATGTACATATGAAAAAAAAAAACCAAAACAGAAAAAAAAGCCAATTCTCTGCTCCCAGAGCTCCCAATCTCACACAGGAAAAGCAAAATAAAAGCAGCAAGGTCATGCAGAAGCACAAAGAACAGCTCTCAGTTTTCCCAAAAAGTAAAAGCTGGTCTGTAAGGAAGCAAAAACGATTCTAAAATCCAGTGGAGGAACTCCTATAGTGAGCAGAGCCGCTCTCTGACCCTTTTCCTTCCAGTTTTTTAGTCGTGTCCAGGAGGCAGAAGTGAGGAGCAAGCCCTGCTGTGCTGGATGCTCCAGATTCCCTTTCCTGCCCAAGCTGTGCCACGAGCACCTCGGATCCATGGGGATGCTAAACGGGGAGGGATGTTCTGGATGTTAGCCAAAAAAAGGAATCCCAAAAACCACAGGTCTGGCAGTGCAGGCCAACAAAATGCCTGTTCCTCTGGCATTCTCCAAGCTGCCATCCCAGAGACCTCTCTGACCCCTGTCTGCATCCTCAGGGAAACGAGACAGCACAGGAAAAGCATCTTCACGCTGATTTTGCACGTGGAAATCAAGACACAAAAATCCACCAAATTGCCCACGGAGGATCTGCTTCTTTTAGGGCTGAGCTGTCCCTATGAACAGTCAGCAGCTGCCTCCTGACAAACCCCAAGGACCAGCCCTTCACTCTGCTGCAGTCACACTGGCACCACCAAAATCAAGTGAGAAACAGGCAGAGATCTGCTGTTATTCCCTTTTTTTCTGTTTTATCCTTCATGGCTTTGCTTGCACCACCCCATGTACTGTCCCTGAGCCTCTGGAAGGTTCCTCAGGCAGCTCTGGGAGGGTGGAAATGAACCCACTGGAAATGAAGCTTTGATTTGAATGATTTGAACGATTTGAACCGGACCCAGCACAAGTTGTGCGGCCTCAAATCTGACCGTGGTTCACAAGTGGTGTCAGCAGAACCAAGGAGCAAAATGCCAAACCCAAATAAACATTCAAAGCCTTTCTGCCTCCTGGCGAAATAAAATCTGCACTTTGGGGAGTTTATTTTCCTTGCCTCTTCTTCACAGAACACAATATTTTGAAACTTTGCCATTTTTTTGAAGCACAATCTGTCCGTGCGTTCGAGCTGCCAAGGCACAGGCGCAGTTTAACATTCTTTGGGGTTTTCTTTTCAAGAAAGGAGAAAGCAACAACAGTAGCTTGGATAAGACACGAATTTCATGATGGCACTGGGAGGAGGGATGGGAAATGGGAATTGCCATGGCCAGGACTTGCACCTGCAGCACCCACAGGTGCTGAGGGGGGACGTGCTGACTCCACAGTTATTTAATGAATCCTGGTCTGCAATCAGGCGATTTCATGGCTTTTAACTGCATCAGGCCAAATTTCTGAGCTCCTTTTGTTCCAACATGCAAAGCACTCATCTCTCCAAGCCTCTGGGGCCAAGGTCTGTGAGTGCTTTGCAGGAAGCATCAGCAATCCTGAGCCTGGCACTGCTTTGAAACCAGAAATATGAAGCAGAGCCACCCCAGCAGGCTGCAGTGGGATGCAGGAACCAGGATCCTCCTCTACCCCAATCTCCAGCTCCAAAACTCAACAGTCCAGCTCACACGTGCTTGACTTTCTCCTCAAACACATACTTAAAAGGCTTTTTTTTTTTTTTTTTAAGGAAAAAAATCATTGGAAGTCTCAAGAGCAGTTTTATTCAATAGGAACTGCCAAGCAAGTGTCTCGCTGTCACAATAAAATCCCCCAGTTTGCCAGAGCAGACGTCGGCTTGGGGAGATGACGCCGTATTAAACTGCACAGAAAATCATCTGCACGGGAGCTCCAAATGTGGAGGCAGCTTCATAACACACAAAATTGGATGGTACCTGTTCCATCCACCAGAAAACCAGTATTTTCCACAACGTTTTTATGAATCATTACTATTTTTAGCTTTGTTTCCTGGACAAAATCACCACAAGTGTTTATCTGCCAGTCTGTGTCCCTCACGGCAAGCGCAAAAGCCACGGGCCCATTTCAGCCCCATCTGACAGGGAAATTGAACTTTTGGAGATTGCAAATCTGAGAAAAGCAAGTGACTAAATAAAGGAGTCCCCAGCTCTGGGACTGAAGCACAAAAGCCACCCATGGCAGGCACGAGGTATCCACACAGGCCCTGGGTGCCTCAGACACCAAAGTGACAGCACGGGGCTCAGTCCTGAGGCACAAACCACCAGTGCAGAGGGTTTTCACTGCAATCCCTCGGGATTTGCAACAAGGAAAGCCCCAGTGAACCACCACGCACGGCACAAACTCTAAATGTGGCTCCCTCTGCAGAAGGTTCTGCTGGCGGCTCAGCAGATGGGATCGTACATCTGCTCCCCAGCACCCAAAAAAGCACGGATTTTCTGTGTAAACAAGCCCTGGAGCCTTGCTGGTCCCTGAGCCTTCGAGCTAAAGCTCATTTGAGAGCTCTCCCTGCAGTTTGGCACATGGAGACATCCACAAGCACTTGACTCAAAAGCAAAGCTTTAAGAATAATTGAGGGGGGAAAAAATCGAGCCTGGTTTGGAGAGATGCTGAGAGACCTCTCCAGAACCCAGTTTTGATTCAGCAAAACTTCCAGGGTATCTGTGACATTAAGCAGAAGCTAAAATCTACTTTCTTTTAGCAAAAAAGATGACCCACAGTAAATATTGAACCGACTGGTGCTGGAGAAGGGGACACCTTTACAAAGCCTTTCTTGCAGGTGCACTGCTCAAGGCAGCAGTTCCATCTCAGGATGAGAGGAAACAGCCTCAAGTCGTGCCAGGGGAGGTTTAGATTAGGAATTAGGAGGAATCTCTTCACCAAAAGGGTGGTGAGGCATTAAAGAGGCTGCTCAGGGCAGTGGTGGGATCACCATCCCTGAAAAGACAGGAGGATGTGGCACCTGGGGACGTGGTTTAGTGGTGGGCTTGGAAGTGCTGGGTTAATGTTTGGATTCAATGAGCTTGGAGAGCTTTTCCACCCTTAATGACTCCCCAATTTTCTGGTTCTAATGCCAGCAATTGGCTGCAGCATCACTTGAACCTCCTGTGCCCCAGCACTGACCCCATTTGCTCCTGCAGGGCCTGGACCAGCCCAACCAACCCCGAGAACCAAACACGGCCTGAAAGCAAAACTGCAATAGGAAAAAGAAACCCTGACTTAATGAAAACACATTAAATACTTCCCTGTGAAGGTCTTAAACCCAATTCCTGAGGGAGGGGAGAAAAACACGCTTCCAAGGGGCTCGTTAACCTCTTCCCACCAGCACTGACAGAGCTCAGGGATGGATGTTGTGAACCCCCTTCAATTCGGGCAGTGTTAAATATCAATATTGAAAAAGGAAACTTCAAAGTTTCACAGCGAAAAGAACAGAGAATAACAAAGAGAGGGAAGACAGAGGAATTCGCTGCCCACATAGGCTGTAACAGAAAATAAACTTCGACTTCTGAGGGAAAATCCCATTCCCCAGACTTTTCACTTGCAGTCGAACACTTTTTATGATATAATCCAAAATAAATGGTTCCTTGCCACAAAAAGCTCCGATTTCCTTCAAAGGATATTAACTAGTCCTGTCTTCACCACAATTTATTATTAAAGCTGTGTTCAATAGCCATGTAGCAACATTTCCTTTCAAACAACACTCTTTAGCATATAACTTGCTGGTAAAATTTCACAGGCGGGAAATGCCTCTTTCTCCCATTTTTTAGGAGATAAAAGTGGCTCATTTACAATTCCTGTCTCTCCCAAGGATTTTTTTGTCTGATTCCTTGGAAGGTTTTGAAAGCGAAATGATCTGGTTTTCCCCTAGCAGCTGTACTCTCTCTGTGTGAGCAAACCCCCACACCTAAAATGAGGGCAAAATGGGAATGTTTGGTGGGTTTCCATGGAAGAAGAGTGAATTTTTGCAGCTCATGGGCACCTCACAAGGCTCCACAACCAAAGTCTGGCCTGATCCTGAAGTGCCACTTTGCAGAGGGAAAGGACCCATGGCCATGGCTTAGGTGCAAAACACCAAACCCAGACAGTTCTTGCAAAATCAAGGAATTAAGATTATTTCTTTCGTGTCCCAGCCACCCTGGAGATGCCCAGCAGGAGAGAGTTCTTCATGCAAAGCCTTGGTCTGCAAGTGCAAAGGGCATCCCTCATCCACAGCGCGGTTCCAGCCCACACTGCAGTAACAACAGTGGGCTTGGTGCTGCCAAAGAGAACTTTAAGCCTTACAGGACACCTGGAAATACCCAAACGTCTCAGAAATCCACTCATTAACCCTCCTGGACACAAACACTGAGATATCTCAAGGCTGCTGATGACACCCAGGGCAGAGCAGGGTCACCAACTGCTGCTGTAGGTGTAGCAACCTTGTATTTAAAAATATTTTCACAAAATGACCAAAAATGACCAAAGAAGTGAAAAAAATATTTTTAACAAGTATTAAGGATCATCTCACAGGTTCATTACTCGCAAATTCTTACAGCTGTTTTACAAACCATCTTGGCACAGTCTGAGGGCTGGGGATGGACTCGTCCCTCTCCTTCAGTCCTGTCACCTGCCCCAGCACCAGCTCGTCACCACTGCCCAGTTCTCAAGGTGAAAAGCCTTTAATTTGATGTCTACATAACTTAGGTCAAAGTAACAAAGTGCTTATATAGCTTGGGTTATAAGATGTCTATGTAACCTTTGATGCCTTTCCCTGGTTTTAAAATCAAGAGGCAAACAGGGTTAGAAGGGAAAAAGGGATTTTACCTGGTATTTATTTTAAGGATCCTTAGGTGCACCATGTCCAATGCACCTCCATGCACACCATAATGCACACCCCAAAAGATCTAGTATCTCATTATAGGTGTTACTAATTAGCATTTCTATCAAAGATTCCCCAATGAGAGGCTCTAATGAGCCCCCCTCCCCAAGGAACCTTCCCCTGGATGGTTCTAGCTCAGTTTACAAAATGTGTTCTGGAGAGGACCTTGGGGTCTGGGGCACTCTGATCCCTAACTACGAAGCTTCTAAAATGTTCAGTCTCCTGGCTTGACAAACAAGTCTAAGAACATCAGCAAAAAGCACTAAGAATACAGAAGTTGTAAAAAGGTGTAACAGGGGTATAAAAGAAAAGGCAAAAAATCATCATGGCATCACCATAATATCAATATAACCCAAATCATGACTTTTTTCAATATAACCTGAAGAATATCAATATCACCTGAAGCCTTCTATACTTATATAGCCTGAATCACAGCTTTTACTTATGCAGCCTGAATCATAACTTCTATACCTATAACCTGATGCTTATATAACCTGAATCATAACTTTTGATACCCATATAATCTGATACGAATAACTTTTTATACAATGTAATGGCTGGTATATAGTTAACTAGCTGCTTATGTGCAGAACAGAGAAAAAGAGAAAAAACCAAAAAACCCAAAGAATTTACCAGGTGTATAGTTTTAAAGATAGATAAGTGTAGTACTAATGAGAAATTGGCAAGCCAAAGCCAATTATCCACAAAACAAAGAATTTAGGCCGGTTAAGACCAGATGGACCGAAGAGCATTGTAACTGCGCATGCCCCGAAGACAAAGTGGAAAAGTTCAAGTGTGAAGAAGATTTTAGAAGCCTTCATCAAAGACCCTGAAGACCCCCGAGTTGGGGAAGTGCATGTGCAGTGCAAAGAATTATCTAATAACCATGAGATCCTGCTATGCAAATTAGTTCCGGTGCGTATGTGACGATGCTGTAATGACATAGCAACATTAAGCAAAATTTACTGTATAAATACACCACAGCACTTGACAAAGGTGGGAGAGTTAGGAGGAGAAATCCCCCTCACCACCAGCGCTGCAATAAACAAACACCTGCTCTACAGACATCGGTCTGTGGGGATTCATTTCCAGCCCATCTTCCGGGCAGCAAATCCCACCCAGGTCTCTCCCCCATGGAATCCCACACGTGGGGACATCCCAGCCCGGCGTGAGAGGAGCGGGAAAGCTGGGAGCATTCCTGGTGTCCCCACAGTCAAACACTGCCCACTCCAGACTAAACATCGGCCACCGAGCACAGCCTGGGGCTCCCTGCCGAGCTGCTGTGCTGCAAAATTAAAATACACAGAGATAACAAAGTATATTCTCAATGAGTGGGCCTGAGGAGAAGCCGTGATGCTGGAGCCGTAACCGGACTCCTTCTGGCTCCATTCCAGCTGAAATGGAAATAATTGAGCCCTCAAAGAGAACACAAATGGAGGTATATTCCTCAAGTAGCCACTTCTGGTGGGTTTTATAGTACAAAACCCTGGTGGCCACTTCCCTGAGGCAGCCACACGTGTCCTCCCATGTGGCACCTCCACAGCCACGACCACAGCGACTCCTGCACCACCACCTTCCTCCCACAGGTTCCAAATGGGTGAATCCCTTTGAAATTTGCCATTTGGGCAGTCCAGGTGTGGAACCAGGCTATGGCTTTTGGATTCAAATACCTGTGGGACAGACCTGCAGGTGACAGGGGTGTTGGTGACATTGGTGACTGCGGGGGGGAGGCACAAGGGAAGTCCTCTCACCATTTCTGCCCCCATAGCTGGGTTGCGTGCCTTGGTAACCTTTTGGTAAAGGTGCCTAAAATCCCGCTGTGCAGAGCCCCAGGGACAGGGTGGGTCAGCAGCTGAGCTGTGCCCACCATCCAGTTTGTAAATGCAGAGCTTCAGCCAAGCCCTTGTTTCCAGAGAAAACCAAAAACCAGGTGTTCATGTAAGCACCAATGATGTGGAAGAGTGGGTCTGAAAATGTGGTTTCCAACCCCACATCAAGCCACAAAAAAAGAATTTAACATGCAAGAGATGTTTAAAAGCTGTAGAAATTTCAACCAAAGGCCAAAGGATGGGATAAGGTGGATTTGTGCTTCATTTCTCTCCTTGAAACCTGATGGAGCTGCTCTCTCCTTAGCCCTGCCAGTAAGTGGCCAAGTGCCACTGGCTGCTCTTCCATCACTGCCAGGAGCAACTGGATCTGTTGGAAGCAAATGGAGATGCTCCAGGGATGATGGTGTGTCCTCTGTGCAGGACAGGAATATTTCCCACACATCCTTTATCTGTGTCTTCCATCATGGCTGTTTGCAACAACTCCTTGGAAACAGCAAACTTGAAATGTGTTTCCTTAACAACACTCCTGGGCTGCCTGGGGAATGGAGCTGAGCCCGCCACGGTCGTGGGGCCGAGGTGGCTCCCAGCTCCAGGCTTTCCCTCCTCTCGTTTGGATGCCACGGAGCTGCTGGCACATTTGGTGGCTGCTGGCACATCCAGGTCTGAGCACACCACGGCCCCATGGTGTCCACACTGCGACTCACACCTTTATGGCTGAATTAAAGCATTATTTATTTCCCTTTCTGTCCCCTGGGAGCCACATTTTGGGTCAGGAAGCAGGAAAAGCAAGAGCACTTTTATGGCTGTGGTGAATTTTTCCAACGTGTGCACTGGGGCAGCACAGCAGGAAACGCTGAAACACTGGCACAACACTGGAGCAGAAAATGCTGCGTTCACGAGAAGAGAAGAGAAGAGAAGAGAAGAGAAGAGAAGAGAAGAGAAGAGAAGAGAAGAGAAGAGAAGAGAAGAGAAGAGAAGAGAAGAGAAGAGAAGAGAAGAGAAGAGAAGAGAAGAGAAGAGAAGAGAAGAGAAGAGAAGAGAAGAGAAGAGAAGAGAAGAGAAGAGAAGAGAAGAGAAGAGAAGAGAAGAGAAGAGAAGAGAAGAGAAGAGAAGAGAAGAGAAGAGAAGAGAAGAGGAAGAGGAAGAGCACGGCCTGGGCACAGCTGCCCCAGTGACCGTGCACCAGCTGACCCCAAACTACCTCACTGGCACCTCCAGCTCCCACATCGTAATGGTGGGAATGGAGGTCACCATCCTGTCCCAAGGGTGGCCATGCCCAGGACCTGCCTGTGTCCCAGCATCCAGATGTGTCCCAGCACCCAGATGTGCCCCATCACTCAGACATGTCTCCAGCATCCAGATGTGTCCCAGCACCCAGATGTGCCCCATCACTCAGACATGTCCCCAGCACCCAGCCATGTCCCAACACCCAGCAGTGCCCCGGCACCCAGCCGTGCCAGCGGCTGCCCCAGGGTTTCTCCATCGCAGGGCTGAACTCGCTTTTCTGACTCAACCCTGCAACCTGTAATAAACCCCGGGCAGGAGAGGCTCCAAACCAAAATAGCAGGGCTGTGAGGGAGCGGGCGAGGTGCACCCGGTGAACCGGTGGCGGGGTTGAGCAATGCCAGGGTTATTTGCGTCCCTGGGCCCGGCTCTGCCGCGGGAGCCGCGCTCCCGACCGGCGGCGGCTGACGTAGGTCAGCCCTGCTGAGGCACAAACACCGCGGAGACAAAGATCTGCAGCTTTGCTGCGAGGTAAAATCACAAGGTCAGGGCTTCGTGCCTGCCTCAGACCGGCCTCCAGCAGGAGAAGCTCTGAACAGCAGAAGAAAACACTGGAACAAGGCAGAGCAGAGAGCTCTGCAACACGGACTCCAGCAGGCTTAATCTGCGGATCCTGCAGTGCAGACACAGAGAGAAATGTCACCAAACTCTGCAAATATCAGGACCTATTTGCCTGCCTTTCAGTAAGCTCTGTATTGCAGTAATTCAATTTTGAAGGTAATTTCCTGACTCGGGCTAATCTCTCTTACCCTGCCCATTTTCCTCTTAACACAGCCTGCAAAAGGGCTGCAGGCTGCTGGGTTACTCATGTCAATACTGAAACCAGAGGGATGCAATTTCTTCTTGTTTACCTGCACATTTTGCTTACAAGAGTCTGTCTGTCACTCTGATAAGAGTGCATTTCCACATTTTAGAAGAGTTCAGACCTTCTGAGTGCAAAAAGGAAGAGACACTTTGATAGAGATCAGATGTGAGATCCCGTGCTAAGACATGCCCTGAGGAGGGGCTGCAGGGACGCTGGGGAGGGGACAGGGAGCTGATACAGCTTTGGGGCAATTCTGTACCCCCTGGAACCCCCCACCAAACAAACCTGAGCCCCCCTGCAGCTCCTGCAGGGAGCACTGGGATAATCACATGCTGGAGCAACCATCCAGCAGGTTTTGTGGGACACCAGCACCCAGGGCCAGTCTGGAGATGAAGGATGGTCATCTGATGGAGAAGATCCTACAGGTATGGGAGTTCAGGATCCTTTGTGTCCTGTGGAAGTCACTGACACCTCACTGAGCTGTTTCATGGGCTGCCACACTGCCTTGGACATTCCAGCACCATGAATTTCACTTCCCAACTGGGCTCTGCCCCAATGTGTTTCCTCCACCCCATTCCAGTGCTGGCCTGCAGGAAAACCAACAGGAGAGGAAATGAGGCCTTCAGTGCCCATTTCCACACTCACAGATCAGCAAAGAGCAGCCACACGCTCTCTCCTGATGCTAACGGGGAGGTGACAACAAACAGCTTTGCCAGACAATGTCCCTTCCCAGACAATGTCCCTTCCCAGATAACATCCCTTCCCAGCCCAGACACAGCATCACTTCCAATCTATCAAGGCAACAGCGCGGGGCCACCCGTCCTGTTCCTGCTGAGCTGGTGCCAGCACCGTGCTGGCATCTGCAGATGTGACAAGGCCACACAGAGCCCTCCCCTGACACCCTGCCCTGCCAGGATCAGCCAGCTTCCCTTCAGACAGCGGCTGCAATGCAAAGCAGCCCGAAATCCATGGTCCCTGAGGTGCCAATGGGAGATGGGAGATAGGAGCGCGTTGCCTGCCTACAGCTTTCAGCACAGGCCACGGGAGACTGGAATATTAAAAACCCTGTTACAACACTGGCTGAACTCATCTGGCGTGTGCATCCAGCTGCTCCGGTGGCCTGGGGCAAAGGGCACAGCTCCTCCGTGCAGACAGGGGCATCATCACCCCACACACACCCGAACCGGGCACCTGATCCCAGGGAATTCCACCCACCTGGGGCTCGGCTGCCCCAAGCTGACCCCAGCACCAGCCCTCAGGGATCCCGAACACCCTCCTCCCAGGCGAGTGCAAGGTGGGAATGTTCAGCTCTCTGCTGATTCACCTCAGCTGCAAGAGGCTCTGTGAGGAACTGGCAGTGCCTCGGATCCGTGGGATGAAGAGGGGAGGAGGTGGTGGTGGAAGGGATGGAGCACTGAGATGTGCACACTCAAATATCACCCCTAACAACCCCATCCATGGCCACGGGAGAGATGGAGAATCACAAACACCCCTGTGGGAAGGGACCCACAAGGATCTCACCAACTCCCAGAGTTGGACAAGCCTTGTCTGTGTGTCCTCTCTGCCCGGTGAGTGCAGCGAGGAATTCAGGCAAAAACACCTCTGAGCCACATCCCCCAAAGGAAGGGATTTCCACAGATGAGGATGTCAGCAGCTGCCAAAGGACGCAGCCCACAAATGCAGAATTCCATGCTTTGTCCACGCACCCTCCCATCTCTAACAGCCTGACGGGCATCCCCTCAGGACCAAAGCCTCTTCCTTCTTCTCACCTTCTTTTGCTTAACTGTTTTTCCACCCAGCAACTTGATTTCACAGGTGGCCCAAGCCTCCCTTCCACTCCTCTTCTCCCATCACGCTGTCTCAAATGCCCTCAAATCCTACAAATCACTCACAGCTGCACAACAGGGAAGCTGCAAGAAACACACAGCCAAGGTTCAGGGAAATCCTACTGGGGTCCAAGAGATGCCTTAAAAGACTTGGTTTTGTGCTCCCTGTGGTCACTGGAGCTGGTTGCAATCCTCGTGGCTTCCAGCAGTGAGAAGGCCACATCCTCCTGCTGCTCTGGGAAAGATGGGATGGTGATGGAGACCCCACGGAGCAACACAGGCCACTGGAGCCTCATGGCCTCTCCCCTTCCCCCACACCATGAGAAATCCCAGCAGTGGAGCTCCGGGGAGCGAGCGGATGGGGCAGGCGCTCCCCCAGTCCCCCGCACACCATAAATCACAGCCCCATTTTCCCTCTGCCAAGGTCCACTGGCTCTGCTGCCTCCCCATCCCAGAGCCTGTTTTCTTTGCTGCTTATCTCCAATCAGGAAATGCACAGGAGTTGTGGGCCAGGGAAGCTGTTAGACAAGAGCCTCCAGCCCTGGCCGGGGGTTTGTATGAGGGACTTTTCATTTCGCTGCCACTTTGTTTTCCAGCCCTCGCCTGTCTGCTTGCAGTGGGAGTTTACTGGAATCAAAACTGGAGAAAAGCTCTTGGAATTCACCCTGGGAACAAAAAGGCTTTTGTGCAGGAGGATTTGGAGGACGAGGCTGCTTTCTCCATGTCTGTTTTCCTCGTGCCAAAGAGCACCTGCCCATGGCAGAGCAGGAGGTGGGATGGGGAGGAGGTGGGCAGAGGAGGGGGTGGGCTCTGCCCGGGCACAGGGGATGTGTGGGCAGGGGCACAGACACCTCCCACACCTGCCAGCAGCAGAAAAGCAGCACAGAAGGGCCAAAAGCTTCCCAAATATTCCTGCATCGTGGCTTATCCCAGCCTTTGTGCCTGGCTCTGCCCCTCCAACAGAAGGCAGGGAGGGCTCTGCTGCTCAGGGCAGCAGCAGCAGCACCCTAAGAAGTCTCCCAAGGGACTCTGCCATGCCAGTGAGTGCCCCCCATGCAGCCCCACAGATGAGGGGATGAAGCTCCCACAGCCAGTGGGTGAGCTGAGGGGATGCTGTGGGTTTGCCCATGAGCTGGGCATCATCCCAGTACTCCACTTGTGCTTTTTGACTTTCCCTTATCCACAAAGATTTCACCTCGGAACACCACCGTGAGTGACCACGGGGCTCTGACCAACTTCCCACACATGTCCCAAGCAGGCAGCAGCCACTGTGCTATATTTAACACAAAAGCAGGTGCTCCATCTGCCTCAGCCACGAGGGGAGCAGGATTTGCCTTAAATCCATGAGCCCCGGCCCAGCTACAAACACTTCTGTACCTCCCAAACCCACTGCTCCCAACAGTAAAGCATCCACCTCACACAATCATAGAATATCCTGAGTTGGAAGGGACCCACAAGGATCATCGAGTCCAACTCCATTCCCCATTGCTCTGCTGAGCCTCGAACCCCAATTTTCTTTCCCCACAGCCACATTTTTGCTCAAGGTCTCTCTCCAGCTCCAACATTGCTTTTCAGGTTTTTAATGTGCTCGGTGCAGCTGGGATTTTCTCCCAGCAGATCTTGCAAAGGGGTTTTGAAGCAGCAGAGTGGGAGCTCTGCAGCAGAGCTGCATCTCCCCTGAGAACACAGGCCAGCTCCTGCTGCAGGGGCAGCCAGCCTGGCACTGCCAGCACCCACTTGCCGAGCCAGGGGCTCCTGGAGCTGCCAGCTGTGCTGCCAGCACGGGGAAACGCGAATGGCTTTGGAAAGGAAGGTGACATTGCCACGCGCTCGCTGGTGCTGCTGCAGGCGCAGCCCGGCCGCGGCTCCAGCTGGGAGCGTTCCTGGCTTTAAGCACGCGCTCAGCCTGAGCTCACGTTCCCATTAAGGCTGGCCTAAGTGCCAGGCTGAGCAGGATCAGGGATGTGAAGGCTGTGCCAGACTCCTGGCTTAGCTGTAGCAGCTGGCTGCAGCTTTCAGCCCGTCCTTCAGCCCCAAAAGGGACACCCCACACAAGGACACCCTCCCGATGCTGCCTCGTAGCACCCACTGGCAAAGCCCTGTGGGCAAGTGCTAAGGCTTGTCCAGCCTAAGGGAGTCAGGAGGTTTAAACATGAGAAAAGCAGGGCCTGGGTATAAAAAGGGTGTGATTGGGACAGGAAGGACTCGCCTGGGGAGCTCAGCCAAGAGCCTCTCTGGGGTGTCACTGTCCCCAGAAGAGAATGCATGGAAATTCATCCTCCAGCTCCTGCTCCCCACACCTTAATGCAGCCCCATTCCCCCACGGAGATGTTTTTGCTCACTGAGCACCTCCCCTGTGGGATACGTGTCCTGGTGCCATCACCCTCACAGCAGGCTGCAATAAAATCCAATCAGGGCAACGTGAGGTACAGTTTTATTTCTGTTACCAGGGGCTCCAGGCAGCCACAGGAGTCTCGTTTTACCAAGCACAGACTGGATTTGTTCAGCATATTGTAAATTTGGACATTTCAGCTGCACTGCTATCAGACATCTCCTGCTGATGCTCTACATGTAAAACTTGGGAGTTATAATTTTCTGCTCGTGAGTAAAGATACCTTGGGAAAAAGGAAAAAATGGGCCATTTATGCTCCACAGAGAGAAAACTGCCCGTTGATTTGGTCATGCTGTGAGTTATAAAATATCAATGGCTTTTAGAGCCAGGTGGGAATACCCATGGAAACAGAGGAATGTGCCACAAGCCATTTCTTTATCGAGCATCCCTCACCTTCTGCAGAAAGCCCTGATGAACAGCAGGGCTGTGCTCATCCACGCGCAGGTCAGAAATTAGGTGGCAACTTTGCCCAGAGTGAGTTTTCCTGCATGAGAGGAACACCACAACACCAGCAGCTCTGGCACGGAAGGAGAGGATCCGCTTCCTTGCATGTAGTCACGGGGAACTTTTGCAAAGGTCCAGCCAAATATTGTGATTAAGTTTCAACATGGTCAAGGCTTTGATCAACCTGCCTTTGTGCCACACCATCTCCATCACATGCAGCTCTCTTGCTATTCTTTAATGATGTAAGAGCTTACTTGCTTATTTTTATATCTCAGTTATTAAAGATGGTATTTTATAGTCCTGGACAGTGCAGAGGGGTGGAACTAACTCCTGCTCCCTCTGCTGGCAATGCCTCCAGCAAACGGGTAGGTCCTACTTTAAAACCACCCAGGAACACCATTCCCAGGGAGAAGCCACGGGAACTGCAGGAAAACCAAACCCGCGTCCCCTCTGAGCCCTGGCACCACCCAGGGCTCCAGCACCACCGCTCTGGGCACTGCCCCAGCCCCGGGGCGGGCTGGCAATAAGTCCCCCCCTGTTATTGCACTGCCAGCAGCGACAGGGGCTGCTCCAGGAGCCCAGGGGCACAGAGAGGCGAGGGCTGGAGCTGCTCCAGGAGCCCAGGGGCACAGAGAGGCGAGGACCGGAGCTGCCCCAGCACCACCACGGCAGCAGCGAGTGCGACCACAGGCACCAGCTGTGAGTGCTGCAAACATCCCGGCAGAGCAGGCTGGCACAGCAGGAAGGCTCCAGGAGCTCCAGGCTGTGCAGGGCAAGGTGGATGCAGCTCCCAGGGAAGCTCTTTCAAGTTCAAACCCGTTCTAGGCAGAGGTCAGAGAGCACGACCTTCCAGACACCTCCGAAGAATCACAGAATACCCTGAACTGGAAGGGACCCATCAGGATCACCCAGCCCAGCTCCTGGCCCTGCACAGACACCCCAACAACCCCACCCTGGGCATCCCTGGCAGCGGTGTCCAAACACTCCTGGAGCTCTGGCAGCCTCGGGGCCGTGCCCATTCCCTGGGGAGCCTGGGCAGTGCCCAGCACCTTTCCCTGATATCCAACCTAACCCTGTCCTGACACAGCTCCACCCATCCCCAGGCTCCTGTCCCTGTCACAGCGAGCAGAGATTGGAGCTGCCCCTCGGGAGGAAGCTGTAGATCGCCGAGATCTCTCCTCAGCCTCCTCCAGGCTGAAGAGCACGCATTTGCTTGTCTGGCATATAAAGAACACAAGCCATATATAAAGAACAAAAGCCTTCCCCCAGTTTTTATCACGCAATTTTATCGCAATTTGGAGAACACACTGAAGAAATCCATGACAGCACAGCACTGTGACACACTCGTGGCGGCAGCAGGTCTCGTCCTCCCAACAAAGTGACACAAGTGGGCAGATTTTTTTCTCTCTATGTATGTCCATGTGGATCAAAGCCCGTCAGGTCACATCTCTGCACCCAGCCTTCTAAAGCAGGAGCTGAAAATACAAATCTCCCTTCACGAGCCTTTCTGTCAAAGCCCCCACAGAACTCCCCACGTGAGGTTCGAGGCTGTAGTTTCACTTATAAACACACACTCCCCAAAATGATACTGCTTCCCCTGTGCACGAGCAGATAAGCACAAATGGAGAAAAAGGAGAGCAGAAATGGGGGGAAAAAAGTAACCAAGAGAAGCAGGGTAACATAAATCATCAACACAGATCCATAGAGTCCATCCCACTTAGCAACCAGGACAAAATACATCCCAACCTCGTAAATTCTTATGTGTGTGCTCAACCCCACTCAAGCACATTCAGTCCCACTGAGTCTTGCAAAAGGACTCGGATGCTCCGAGTTTAGCACGTGCATGTGCACTTCCAGCATGAAAACATGAAAAAAATCCTATTTAGCCTCTTCTTTAAGGGAAAAGAAAAAAAATTCTCCAGCCCCTACTGCTCCAAACAGGGCCCTGCTCTGCATCAGCTCTGAGTGAACCTCAGGCTTGCTCCTGCCTTTCTGCTGTGGCGATGCCTTTTTAAAAACCCTTTTTAAAGCAAACTGCTGGAAAAGCAGCCCCCCTTGGCAGGAGATGCTCGCACAGGATGGACCCTAAATGAGAGTGCTCCCTAAATGAGAGTGCTCCGAGGTAAAGTGACGCTGGAAGCGCTGGCATTGTTCTGGCTCGGCGCAGGAAGAGCCAGAGGAGGAATTCTCTGCTACTGCAGGAAGCTGTTCCAGCCCCTTATCAGACAGAAAGCTCCTGATTTCTTGTGGGGGAAGCACCAAATGTTTTTGAGGGGAAGGAAAAAAAAGAAAGGAAAGAAACGGCATGCCTGGCTCTAAAGGAAGCTGCCTGATGACATGAATGGAGCTGAAGTCATGCTAGGAGGAAGCCTGAGGTGCCCAGCTCAGGTGGAAGGGGACATTCCCAGGGCACACTCCCTTGTCGGCACCCCACAGGGACCTGCAGAGGTTCAAGCCCTGGGGTCCTTCTCTCCGCCAAACGCTGCGAATTCAGCCTTGTCTCACTCCACAGAATCACAGAATGAACCGGGTTGGAAAAGACCTTGGAGATCATCAAGTCCAACCCATGACCCAACACCTCCTCATCAACGAAACCATGGCCCTGAGTGCCACATCCAGCCTTTTTTTAAACTGACTCCACCACCTCCCTGGGCAGACGATTCCAGTGCCCAATCACTCTTTCAGTGAAGAATTTTTTCACTTCTTGTCTCCAGAAAGCAACTTGTTTCTCCTCATCTCTGAGCGCAGCATCGGTGTCACCCTCCCCAGCTGCCAGGGGTTATTTTGGGCTCTCCCTCCAGTTCCGATGCTGCTGTCAGGGGGCTGCTTTGGGATGTGGGATGACCTTCCATGCAATGCACGATCTGCTCTTGTGGTTAATTTATAAAACTGATTCCTTGGCAGGAATCCAAATTCTCTGTAGAGAGGTTCCAAAGTTTTATTAGCAATGAGCAAATTGCTGGTGTCCTTGGGAAAGGTAAGGAAGTCAGAGTCTGCGTTATTTGCCTTTATTTTTTTCCAGAGGGTCTCTCCCAAAGGATAATTCCATGTCACACAGCAACAGCTCTCTGGCTACACAAGGACCTGTAGATATAATGGTTGTCTTGGTTGTCAGATATCTTATTGCAGAGATATGTGAAAAAACTTCAATTTTAAGTATTATGTTCACTATTTTATCAGGTTTTATGTCTTGTTTCAGCCAAGAACTCCTTGTCCCAGCCTGGTTTCTCCTGGTAGGTTGTTAGGGGATTGTGGATTTCATCTCTTAGGAGTTAAAAAGCAGAAAAACACTTTGGAACAGGTCAAAACCCAACAGTATTAGAGCATTGCCTTTCTTCTCCTTTAATAGGCTACTCTGACAACCCTCTGCTTGTTAAATGAGAGAAAAATCTGTGGGCATGCAGTGAAGGTCAATCTTGTGGTTTTTGAAAGCATTTAATTAACACGGTTAAGCACCAAGGTCTGCTTGGGAGGAAACTTCTGCATTAACCAGCAGCATCTTCCTCTTCAACCTGCAAGAGGGGACTGACTGCAGGATTTATCTACATCTCCACGTCCCAAACCCCAGTGCTGCTCGGATTTAGGTGCAGCAGCTTCCCTGTCCTGTTGCTACTGCCAGACCTGCAAGGGAATCGTGGTCAGAGCTGTGTCTGCAGCTCAGAGCCAGCAGAGTCCCAGCTGGCCAGACCCTGACCCCCTTCTGCAGGGGCTGGGGTGAGCCCCTGCACCCCCAGGGCCCCTCAGGGCTGCCAGAGCCCCATGCTGTGCCTTGGACTTGTGCTCGAGGCGTTTTTGTCAAGCGCTTAAACAAATCTACTTAAGATGTAGCTTAGCCCAAAGGGGTTTTGGCATTCCGATGACAGCACGTAAAGTCCCTGTCTCTGCCTTCAGCTATTCTCAGCTCCTACAGGTGCTCCTCTCCATGGATAAAACCACAAGAAATATCCCATATTTGTGCTTTAACCCTGGGCAGTCGCATGCACAAACCCCACAGTCACAGGCTGGCAGTTCCCTTTCTGAAGGGTCACAGCACCAGCTGGTTGAGAGAAGAAATCAATCCCAGCCCTTATAAAGCCAGACCGGGTTTTATTTCTTCACCCTTTTGCAGCACTGGAGACCCTAATTGCAGGCAATTAAAGCAGCCCTAGGAAAAAGGGCTGTGTTGAAATCCAAGCTGGGAAGTGTGGCTCTAACTTGGGGGCAGCTGCCAGCGCTGGAGAGGTGCCCTGCGAGAAGGAGCTGAGCCCAGGGCTGTGCTCGGTGCTGCACAAAGCCTGCAGGCAGAGCTGGTGCCAGAAGGACCTTCTGAGCTCGTGTGCCCTGCTCTGGCAGGGATTGTTTCCCTCCTGCCTGCAGGTACCCGAGGCAGCCTCCAGCGGGCTCCGACGGGGGCTGCTGCACACCGAGGTGCTGAGAGCAGATAGGATGGAGCAAATCCAGGGAAACAACCACCCAGTCATGGAATGGTTTGGGTTGGAAAGGACCTTAAAGCTCATCTCATTCCACGGGCAGGGACACCTTCCACTATCCCAGGGTGCTCCAAGCCCTGTCCAACCTGGCCTTGGACACTGCCAGGGATGGGGCAGCCACAGCTGCTCTGGGCACCCTGTGCCTCACCACCCTCACAGGAAATAATTTTTTCTTGATATCTGATCCAAACCTACTTTAAACATCAGTAATCAATGCTGGGTTTGCCTTTAAAATATTCTCTCTCCCTTCCCTTTTGGTGGCAGTTCTCTGGGAACGTTTGCTGGATTGGGCCTTCCATCACTTCAGAGCTGTCAGAACAACAAAAGACTTTTGAGTCATTTTCTATATCTGACCTTGAACTACTGGAGAAGCAATAAACATTCACGAGAGGAATGATACCATGGAGTGAAGCTGTAATTTTTATAACTTGTTGCTTGAGTGTGAAATGAGCCCTGCTGAAAATGCAGGAGCGAGGAACTCAGGGACCAGCCCCCAGTGCAGGATGAACACAGGCACACAAACACGGCGCCTGGGACTTGCACAGAGCAGCCACACGATGCTCTGAGGCCATTTGGCACTGATAAGCATTTTTCATGGAGTGCAATTACATATTTTTGTTTAGAACAAGATTCTCCTTCAAAAGCAGCTCCCGAGTCCGTGCTGATTCAGCCTTCATTAAAGGCCTCTTCTTGCAGACACTCAAGTGTTGACTCCTGCACCGATTTTCTATTGCTGCCTTATCTTTGGCATCTCATCTGCAACTTCTGCTGGGTTTTTTCTTTCTTTTTCCCCCCTCTCACTGTTTTCATCTGAATGCAGCAGAAGTGGCTGCTGCTCAGGCTTCAGTTCTTCTCATGATTTTTGATCTGCCTGGGTGCAGGCTAAGAAAACCCAGCCTTGATTATAAAATTGCAGGCTAAGTAGGCTAACAAAACAGCACCAGCAAGAAACTGGATCAGCTTTGCTCTGTGAAGTTTTCCTACTCGAGTAGGGGAAAAAAAAAAGCTTTTTCTCTTACAAATCTGAAACCCTACCCCAGCTGCAGAGGTTGTTTGCACTGGGCTTCACGGCACTCAGGTTGTGCAGCCCAACAAGCCACAGCCACTGCTCCAACAGCAACTGGGGGGAGCAGCCAGAGTAGCTCCCGCCCCAGAGCCTTCCCTGATGCCATCTCTGACCCTGCCCCTACAAATCCAGGCTCCTGCTTGAGGATGGGATGCAAATCCAGAGGGAATTGCCACAGCTTTGACAGCACCAGCAGACCAGGATGCATGAGCGGCTTCTTGGAGCTCCAACTGAGGATGTTCAGCATCTCTCAGCACCATCTCCCAAGTAAAGATGACTCAGAAATGCTTTAGTACCCTGGAGACCTTCATGGGGGGATGAACCCTCTGTGTTTGGAATTCCCAGTTTAAGAGGATGGGGAGGCTTGAAGGATGGGTTTAACTCTGGCTTTGAGGCAAGAGAAAGCCCTACAAGCAACAGCCTCAGACTTCCCTTCTCCAAATTGCTTTTCACTGAGCCAAGGTCACTGAGCAGGAGTCAAGCTTTCCATTCACACTTGTCAAGTGCAGAATATTGTGGATTTGGAAGACAAAAGCAAAAAAAAGCCCAAGCTTTTTGTGCAATGAGCAGATATGGAAATTGCACTGAATGGCCTTCACCACTCGGCCACCACAGACCATAATATCTGACGTGGCACCGCTCCAGCCTCCTGGATCTGCTTCCCTGCTAACACTGCCCTAGCTGATAATGCTAATCCCTTCAACTATTCCCAGACAGGCCCTAAGGAAGGGAGCTAAGTAACTCCACAGGTAATGAAACAGATTTTTCTTTTCTTTAATTACAGCCCTGTCCATGTCCCAAACTGCAAGAACGCTCCTGCACCTTCTCCGGCCACTGGAGGCTGACTCAACAATTCAGCTAACGATGCTGGCTGGTGGCCACGCTGCCAACTTGTAAAATGCACCCCAAAATGGTCCCCCAAAACGTGAGTGACAGCAGGAAGGGACACCTGGTGAGTAATTCTCACTCAGAACTGCTCGTGCCACCCGCTGCCATCACAGCTGTGACCTGCCCTGTGCTTGCACTCCCCGTCAGGTGCAGAGCTTTGCCTCTGGAGCTGCAGCAGCATCAGGAATGCAAGTTCATGAGGTGAATCCCTTGGGGAAGGGTTGGGAATCATCACAATGACCAGGGTAACAAGCCCTGGGCCTCCAAGTGTGTTTGCAGAGGGCTGGAAAAGCTTCCCCACTCCTGTGCCAACAAAACTCCCACACTATTCTTCTTTTTCCAGCTTAAAAAAGGGATCAGAGCTTTTTTCAGGTGTGCTGGTTTTCAATCCTTTTCGGAGAGGCTTCTAGAGGTGTTGTCGGAGCTGTTTTCAGAAAGAGAAAAAGCCCAAGTGACAACAAACACAGGCACTGTTTGGGGGGAAAAGGCAATTTTTTAGTCATCTTGTGTATTTGGAACTACAGGACCCAGAACGCGCAAATCTGCTGCAACCACGTTCCACGGCTCCGTACCCTGGCAGCAACGAGGTGTCTCATCTCTCCAAATGACTCCTGTGGTTTTCATGGAGCAGCATTGGCTTCACCTGAGCAGCCTGTGGATGTGTCACGGGAGGGAATTCACCCCCAAGGAAGCGCCGAGGTTTTGGTGACTGAAACAACAAAAAGGAGCCACGCTCAGCGTGGCACCGAGGGGCCTGGCAGGAGCACTCAGCTCTCTGCTCCCTTTTTCCTGCAACTTTGCACTTTTATTGCTGGAATTGCTTCTAGTTTGAGCTTTTAAATGTTTATGCCCTGTCCCTGCCAGGAGCCTGGGTAGCACCGGGGAGCTGCTGCCCTGACCAGTGTTGGGATGTGTTGGGACATGCTGGGACATGGGGACAGGGCACCCTGCAAACACCTCAGAGCAGTGCAGGGTGAAGGCAGGGGCTCACCCGGGTGTCCCAGCTCCCACTGGCTCACCTGGGCACAGCAGTGCTTTGGTTCACGCCAGACATCATCTCCAGCCAAACACTTTCTGCCCCAGCCAGGTTTTCCTTCTTCCCAAGCTGGGTAATTCCTCCAGCCTGGCACTGCAGGAGGTTTTTAAACCTCTTTATAAACGTTTGCCCCCTCTTCACCCAAAGCAGGCACCTCCAGCACTGCAGCACAGCAGGCAGCACCTAAACTAATTCAACAGGGCACCCTTAAAAACAAATTTAATTAAAAATAAATCAACAACTCGAGCTGAAATTTGCTGCTAGTCCAGGCTTTGCTAGGCTTGCACCTGGCTGACCGTGCCACGGCTTTGCTCCCCGTGCCCTTGCCAAGTGCCTGTGTCACGGGAGTGTGCGAGTGGGGAGAAGCTGAGGTGGTGCTGACGAGGCAAAATGCACATTGCACAACCCACAGGAGCTGCCTGCAGGTTAATCTTACACCAGCAACAACCTGCCACCTACCTAGGGCTTCAAAAAACACACCAGCAGCTCACATCTTGGCTTTACGGCTGCTCCACTGAGACTCCCAGCTGGGGAAAGCCAGAGTGTCTCACACAAAACTGTGGTGTTTGGAATAGGTGCAGGGCCTTTGGTCAAAGTCCATAGGGTGCATGCTCAGCCAGCATCACGTGGGACGTGCTGCTCAGAATCCCAGCCTCCCTGTGCAGCCGGAGCACTGAAAATTGTATTTGAAACAACAAAGTCTGAGGTTTAGGTGGGACATCAACAGGCAGCAATACTTGGTTTAAATATCATTTCAGTGTATTTATGAATCAGTGCTCTAATGGGTACTGCTCCCCCTTCCCTTTTCTTATTTCAATGGAGAAATTTGCATATTTGCAGGTGTTTTCTCCCATGTGGGTTTTGCCAGGGAATAATTCCCCCGTTGCAATGAATTCGGGAGACTCTTCTACCTATCTGCTGTCACCAGAGTTCAGATTTACAGCCTCAAACTGCGCTTGGCTTGAAATTAATACGGACTTCCGCTTTATTTCCCCCCCCTCCTCTTCCCAAATAATATCCTATTAGTCATGACAGCCAAAGGGGCTGGATTTGGGCAACGATTCAACTTCTGAGCTCCCATCAACATCAAGGCCCTCTGGCCCAGAGCACGCTCAACTCTGAAGGTGAGGAGCAGGCTGCAGGAACCTGCTGTGCTCAGGAAAAGCTGACTTGCTATGGATTGCTCCATCCAACAAAAAAAAATACCAGTTTGCAGTTTAAAAGAGGGAATGAAGGTAGGAACAAGCACAGGGTGAAATGCAGGGATGTCTTTGACTTCAGGTGGATTTTGTATTTGGATGGACCCTCAGGGAGCCCATCAGGCTGAGAACCATGAGCACAATGCTGGAGGCATCTGCTCATTCCTGCTATGGAAAGGGCCAGAAGGAAAGTGTTGTTTCTGGATTTCAGGGAGAGTTTTAACCTTTACAGACTGTGCAGGAAGCACAGCCCCTCTCGTTGTTTGCACAGCACAGGTAGGAACCACCCTGAACCAGGTGGGATTCCTTGCAGGGCATAAGAACAACTCTGCTGCTCACACGTTCCCCTGACAAGCCGCATCAAAAAAATTCATCTCTGGCAGATTCTCAGAACAACTCTGGAAAGGATTCAAAGCAGGGAGAGGGCTCAGCAGCTGGCTGGGGCTCTGGGCTGTATTTTCAAGAGCTGCCGAGGAACCTCCTGTGCAACACATGAAAGCCGATCCCGAAACGCAGATTATGCCTCCCTTAATTCATCCCGAAGAACGACACCTCCGGTGCAAACCCCGGAGCTGAAACCCCTTCCCGAGCAAAAGCTCGGCCTGAACAGCTGAACTTGGAAAAGTTATCCGTGCGAGGAATGCGGGCTCAGGCACTGGTGCTGCGGAGCGCGAGGAGGACGGGAACGGCACTCAAGAATGATGCCATCCATTGAGATCGTGTTTTGTGGGTTGGCTGCTTCCATCTTCCCTCTTTCCTGGTACTGGGGAGGACGCAGAAGGCCGGTGCTGGGGAGCATGGGGGACGCTCAGCACCCCTGCAGGGCCACCAGTGCTGGTCCCTGCCCGTCACCGCCTCTGCACGCTCCACCTTTGCCACCCCCAGGCTTTTTGGGAACACCCCCTGGCCAGCCCCTGCCCCCCCGAGGGTCTCCCAGGGACCCTCCTGCCAGTGGCAGAGTGCTCTGGGTACCACCGGGTTCAATCCTGCATTATCAAACTTCCTTGGCTCTTTGCATCGGAAACTTTTACAATTCTCTGCTCAGCTGGAAAAGATGACTGCAGCAAACCCAAATTAGGAATAAATTATACAACAACTTTACATTTTTCTTCTACAAAGGAAAACTGTGTGGCAAGAGCTGCGCAGGCACCTCCTTCCCAACGTCCTCCCTTGCAAGGATTACTGTGGAAGGCTTCACAGATGGCTTAGTTTGAATAGATAAATAAATAAACACAACAAGAGGCAGCTCCAAACCCAGTTTGGGACCTGCTCCCGCCGGGCCACGCGCTGCATCTCACCTCCCCCCCAATCCCAAATATGTGCGAGGGCTGCAGGATGCAGGGAGAGCCAAGCTGCAATATCCAATCCAAGCACTTCAAAAGCTCCAAAAGCTGCATCTGTGCGGCCGCTCGCTGACATATGGGCATCTATTTTCACAATGAATGGCCGCAGCAACTCCTCCTTAAAGCTCCCTCCGCCTGCTCTTGTAGGGGCTGTTGCATTCCCGCAGCATTTTTGCAATATTAAATTCTCCACCTCCTCCCACCCCCCCGCCCTTGCAGGGCACAAGGCAGAGCCTCTCCGGAATAACCAGCGAGTTAAAAAGCAAAGAGCGAGCGCTCTTTGCCACCGCGCTGGCAGAAATAAATCACTACTGTCCCCTTCCCAAACCCCCTCCCGCTGCTCCTCAGCGCTCAACTCCTGCCCTTCTGCAGCTCCTAAATGCTCAATTTTTGCCCTTTTGCAACTCCCAAATTCTCAACTTCTGCAGCTCCAAAATGCTCGATTTCTGCAGCTCCACAATGTCCAATTCCTGCCCTTTTGCAACTCCTAAATACTCAGCTCCTGCCCTTCTGCAGCTCCTAAATGCTCAATTTTTGCTCTTTTGCAACTCCCGAATTCTCAGCTTCTGCAGCTCCAAAATGCTCGATTTCTGCAGCTCTTGAACACTCTATTCCTGCCTTTCTGCAGCTCCAAAATGCTCAATTCCTGCAGCTCCCAAATGCCCAGCTCCCGCCCTTTTGCAACTCCTGAATTGTCAACTCCTGCAGCTCCAAAATGCTCAATTTCTGCAGCTCCCAAATGCCAAACTCCTGCCCTTTTGCAACTCCTAAACTCTCAACTTCTGCCCTTCTGCAGCCCCTAAACGCTCCACTCCTGCAGCTCCTAAACACTCCCATTCCTGCAGTTCCAAAACGCTCCATTCCTGCCTTTCTGCAGCTCCCAAATACCCAATTCCTGCCTCCCTGCACTTCCCAAACGCTCCATTCCTGCCTTTTTGCACGCTCGGAGCGTGCTGGTGTGACAAACCCCACCGCTGCCTCTGACCAAAAGTTACCAAATATTACGGGGGGGGGAGAGAAATGGGTGGAAAATGATCTCAGCGCTGGCACGAGAACAATACTTTCCCATGGAAACATAGGTATATATTTAATTCCTGGTAACTCCACTCCAGTTTCACCTTTCATCTCCCTCGCGGACTTGTTTAAAAGTTTGCTTTAACCCCGCACCGAGCCCCGGCTGCAGCTGCTCCTCCGGCACCCCCCCTTCGTCCCGGCCGTGCCAAAGGCAGGCGAGGGGCTCGGCCATCCCGGGAGCGGCTCCCGGCTGGAGCCAGCGCGGGGCTGCTGCAGCGCCGGGGAGCAGGAAATGCGGCACCGGGAGCGGCACCACCGGGAGCGGCGGCACCGGGACACGCGGGCGTGCAAACGCGCGGGCACGCGCAGCACGTGCACCCACGCTCGGGCGTGCACGTGCACCCCGCGCGTGCACGCGCGGTTGCACGCGCGCGCGCAGCTGCACCCGCATATGCACCCGCACGTGCACCCGCACATGCACCCGCAGCCGCACGTGCACCCGCAACACGGACGCGCACCCGCAAGCTGCACCCGCGAGTTGCACAAGCGAATGCGCGCGCACCCGCCGAGCTGCACAAGCGAGTGCACGCGCGCGTGCACGCGCGCGCGCGCCCGCTGCTGCACCCGCAGCCGTTGCACGCACCCGCGGTTGCACGCGCGACTGCACGCGCACATGCACCCACCCGCAGCCGCGCTCGCACGCGCACACGCGCGTGCACGCGCGGCCGGCACGCGCGCACGCCCCTCTCACCTCGGGGCTGAGACATTGTCCCCCGCCTGGGTGGGGGGAAGGGCGCGCGCACAAAGAGACTTCCCCGTGCCGCTCCTCCGGGGCGAGTTGCCCAACACACAAAAGATGCGAGGCGCGCTCCCCGCGCGCGCTCCCGCCTGGGCGGCGCGGGGCTCGGGGCGCACCGGGCCGCGCCGGGCCGGGCCGGGCCGGGCCGGGGGGGTCCCTGCGCGGCTGGCGCGGGGCCGGCGCGGCTGCACCTACATGATGGGCCGGGGCGGCCGCCCCGGCCTCCGGCGCGCGCGGGGGGGGGGCCGCGCTGCGCACGCGCGGCGCCGCCGCAACGGCGCCTGGGAGATGTAGTCCCGCGGCCTCCCCGCGGCGGGCCGCCGGCAGGGGGCGCGGTGGGCGCGGCTCCGCTCCACACGCGATGGCCTCAGACCGCTCCGCATCGCCCCAAATCGCCCCAAAGCGCCCCAAAGCGCCTCAAGCCGCATCAGATCACACCGCGCCGCACAGCATCTCATCGCCCTGCACCGCACCCCGCCGCGCGGCATCGCATCGTACCGTGCCGCGCCGCACCGCTCCGCCCGTGCGCTCTTCTTTCCCCAAACCCCTGTGCCTGCCCGCCGTCCGCCCGCTGCCTGTGCCCCTGCCAGCCGCCATCCCTTCCTGCATCCCTATCTGTATCCTTGCGCTCCTGGCTCCCTCCGTGCCTGCCTGCATCCCTGTGCCCCTGCCTGCAGCCCCAGCTTCATCCCTGTCTGCATCCGCCTGCACCCCTATGCCCCTGCCTGCATCCCTGTGTCCCTGCCTGCATCCCTGTGTCCCTGCCTGCATCCCTACCTGCATCCACGTGCCCATGCCTGCAGTCCCAATTTCATCCCTCCCTGCATCCCTCTCTGCATCCCTATGCCCCTGCCTGCATCCATATCTGCATCCCTGCCTGCATTCCTGCCTGCATTCCTGCCTGCATCCCTGGACCCCTGCCTGCATCCCTGCATCCTTGTCTGCATTACTGCCTGCATCCCTGGACCCCTGCCTGCATCCTTGCATCCCTGCCTGCATCCCTGCATCCCTGCCTGCATCCCTGCCTGCATCCCTGGACCCCTGCCTGCATCCCTGCCTGCATCCCTGCCTGCATCCCTGGACCCCTGCCTGCATCCCTGTGCACCTGCCTGCATCCCTGTGCCGCTGGCTGCATCTCTGCACCTCAGCCTGCATCCATCCCTGCATCTCTGGACCCCTGCCTGCATCCCTGCATCCTTCCCTGCATCCCTGCCTGCATCCCTGCATCCCTCTGCCCCTGCCTGTCTTCCTGCCATCAGCAAGTTCTTAATCCGCATTTTTTAATTTTCCCCCTTGCAGGCAGATCAGATGGAGTGAGTTCATCCCAAGTCAAGCAGGGTGTGTTTGGAGGTGGCCATGGAGGTTTCCCGTGGGAGGAGCCAATAGACCTGATCTGGTGACATTTCCCTGAGATGGGGACACTGTCCACATGGGAAACTCAGGGCAGTGGTAGATGGGTGCCCCCTTTGCCATGTAGGAACCCCCCTTCTGGAAAAAAACCCTAGAGAAAGGAAAAAAAGACCATCCCAAAGCAGCGTTTACCATTATTTATACGTTTCCTTACAGGAACACCAGGAGAAAACAAATAAAATGTAATAAAAGTAACTGAGCGCTAAGAAATGTGCCCTTCAAACCCATTTACAGTTAAATTAGTGCTGAGGTTATTTTACAACCCGGCAAAATATTGGTGACAAAGGTATAAAATCCAGTGAGAAGGTTGCATGGAGGGCGTGGATGGGAGTGAAAGCAGTGCTGCCACTCATTCCTTGGGCTGGAAAACGAGCATTGGAGCTGATTTTGGTGCCGTGCCTCCTTTTCCCAGCCAGCCCCGGGCACTGAACTCGCACTCACCTGGCCTTGCCACTTTTAGCTGCAAGGGCCAAAGCCTGAAGGAGCTGCAGCCCTCAGTTAGGGCTCTGTGTGTAATTCCTCCTGTTCAGAGGGCTTCAGGGATGAGCGTGATGCCATGATGATTTTTTGCCTTTTCTTTTATACCCTTTTTATATACCTTTTAATAGTTTTTGTATTCTTAGTGGTTTTTTTAGCCTACATTCTTGGACTTGTTTGTCAAGCCAGGAGACTGAACATCTTAGAAGCCTTGTAGTTAGGGAGCAGTGTGCCCCAGACCCCAAGATCCTCTCCAGAACATATTTTGTAAACTGAGATAGAACCACCCAGGGGAAGGTTCCTTGGGGAGGGGGGCTCATTAGAGCCTCTCATTGGGGAATCTTTGATAGAAATGCTAATTAGTAACACCTATAATGAGATACCAGATCTTTGGTGGGTGTGCATTATGGTGTGCATTGGGGTGCATTGGACCTGGACGTGGTGCACCTAAGGATCCTTAAAATAAATACCGAGGTAAAATCCCTTTTTCCTTTCTAACCGTGTCTGACTCTTGATTTTAAGACCAGGAAAAGGCAGTGGTCCTTCCTGCCAAACACTCAGCTCGAGCAAATCCTTACAGCCAAGGAATGAATCCCCAAAATGAGGGGTTTGCCATGGAAATGCCGACAAACCCTTCACTCACACGTCACAAATGGCAGCATTGGGAGCAGGATCGTGGTGGGACCCAGAGGCCTTGTCCCATGAAGTGGTGCTGCAAGGCTGCAGCTTTTAACTGGCTTTTAATGTTTGGAACAAACTTCTGTTGGTCAAACCTGTGAATGCTAAAAGCCTGGCTGCAGAGAGGTTTCTCAGTTTTCTGACAGTGTCTGTGTGAAAGCCTTGCTTTCTCACGGACGCTATGGGAAAACAGTTGGGAGATTTTGTAAACTATGGTATTGTTATGGTACCAAGGAGAAAATATCTGAAGTAAGTGTTGTTGGGTTCAGCCAATCCCTCTGGGGGGTGCTTGGTCAGTGAACCAATAACCTTATGTCAGTCCAGCGTGCTGAGGTATAGAAGCGAATCTGTAAATTAATAAAGGGTCGGTTTCTTCTCGTACTAAACCGTCCATGTCGCTTTATTCCTCGGGCTCTGCTCGCTAGCGACACAAACCCGCACGCAGGTGCCAGCTCAGGGATGCTCCTTTGGGTTTCCATGAGGATTTTAGGTGCCTGCTGGAAGATCAACCACTGGGCCGTATCTAAACCCAGCTGTTTTCATAGAATCATGGAATATCCTGAGGTGGAAGGGACCCACTAGGATCATGGAATCCAACTCCTGGCACTGCACAGGACACCCCAAGAATGCCACCGTGTCCCTGGGAGAGTTGTCCAAACATTTCTTGAGCTCTGGCAGGCTTGGGGCTGTGACCACTCCCTGGCTCCAGTGCCTGACCACCCTCTGGGGGAAGAACCTTTCCCTGGTATCCACTCCAACCCTCTCCTCACACAGGTTCAAGGCATTATTTTCCACAGAGGAGGGAATCCTGGTTCTCCATCGCCTCCTGGAGCGCTGGCCCCGTCCCTTGCTGGCTGCCAGCTGCCATCAGGCACATTGGGATGTCCCTGTCACACACAATCTCAGACAGCACAGCAAACCCAGTGTCCCTCCACAGCACAATGTCACTTTTTACTGTCTTTTTTATGTTTTTCCTGTTCCCCCTCTCCAAAGATGTCCCAGAATCAGGATCCCACTGCTTTCCCCAGGATTAGGGCACCCTTGCACAGCGCCCTGCTAAGGCCCAGGGGAATTTTCTCCCGATTTTCAGGGGTTTAGGCTGAGCTGGGACCTGCAGAGGCTTGTCCATCCCGCAAGTGGTTGGTGTGTGCAGGGCAGGAGGGTGTGGGAGGTTGGGCTGGAGGACGAGTCCTGGCAGGCTGCAGCAGGAGCGGGCAGGGCAGGCGGGAGGCACGGCAGTGTCACCCCAAACTGGGGGGTTGTCCCCAGGTGTGAGGGCTGCAGCAGGAGTGGGCAGGGCAGGTGGGAGGCACGGCAGTGTCACCCCAAACTGGGGGGTTGTCCCCAGGTGTGAGGGCTGCAGCGTCCCCCAGCCCTGTGCGATGCCCTCCCCTGCCCTGGAGCCGAGAGGGGACAGCAGAGGGGGACAGGGTGGGCGCAGGGCTGGACTCAGAGCTGTGCACTGGATGCTGCCAGCTCTGAGTCAGAGTTGGGTTGAGAGGGAGCTTTGAAGGGCACCTCATCCCACTCCTGCCACATTCCACTTTCCACTATCCCAGGCTGCTCCAAGCCCTGTCCAACCCGGCCTTGGACACTTCCAGGGATGGGGCAGCCACAGCTTTTCTGTCTGCCCATCCTCATTGTAAAAACAACTCTTCCTTATATCCAAATCAAGTGATTCCAAAACCCTTTATTACCTTTGTTGTTCCCGTTTGCTCCAGCACAGTGCCCAGCCTTTCACCTTCCAGTTTCCTCTCCACAGAGCCTTTTCTTATCAAAATCTAAATTCTGCACACAATGTGACCAGATCTCCCTTGTCCAGGTGGGATTCACCCTCCTCCTGTCCAGTGACAGGCTCAGGTCCCCATCTGGGGAAGGGGAAGGGGAATGACGGGAAGGAGAAGGGGAAGGGGAAGGGAAAGGGAAAGGGAAGGGGAAGGGGAAGGGGAAGGGGAAGAAGAGTTACTGCAGAGCTGACTGAAGAGATTCAATTTCTACACCTGAGTCTGGCCATAGCTTTCTTCTCTAGCACTCCCTGCCTACAGTAGTTTGAATTTTCTACAAGTTCTGATTTATTTATTCCTTCTCCCAACTCGCTCCTTCACTGCTAGGGAACAAATTTGCTGCAGAGAAATTGGACAAACAATTTCTGTGGTTTCACTGCTGGAAAAAATCTCCTCTCTGTGTCTGCAAACAGAAGGTTTGCCCCGAAATGTTGTTTGTTTCAGACCCGAGGTTGTTTCCAGCGTTGGCTTTGATCAGAGAGGCGAGCGGAGTCATGTGCTGGGTTTGTCCAGGGAAAACACAATTGGAGGCTTCAGTGTCAGTGTTTGTGTGAACACTCACCCCTGGGCCAAAAATTAATCCCAGAGCCCTGTCCACAAACAGCAGAGAGCTCCAGCACCCCCAGATTCTCCTGCTTCACTCTTACAGGACCATTGCCGGAGGTTGTTTCCATATCCCAGTTTCTCACTGGTGAAGGGGGTGCTTTCCCCTGGGTCATGTCCCTTCTCCAGGAATTATTTGGAGAATTCAGATGCTGCTCATGTGTGATTTTCAGCTGTCACAGTCACAGGTGATGGGAAACAGGAGGAAACTGTGTCCAGGGCACCTGTGGTACCTCCTGGTGCATCCTTGAACACCAAGACCAGGATTTGGGGCTTAAATCAGGATTTTCCCAGCCTGTCACGGGGTGTGAAGGGGCCACAGCTATTGCTCTGAAGCTGCTGTGTATTTAGGATGATAGCCCTGTGCAGGGACAGTCAGAAGTCCCAGTTTTCCCAAAAACAATGCACTTTGCAGATGGAGAAATCAAGCAGAGGAGCTTGGTGATCGAACTTGATGGAGCAGGAGGTGGGATCCTGTGCTGGAGGATCCAGCAGCTATTTCAGTTTCTTTGGTTCTCATTTGTGTTTTTATCAGATTATTCTGCTCCCAGCCATCTCCTCCCTTCATGGGAATGGGAGCTGTGGGGAAGGAAGGACAATATGGGACAAGTGTAGCGAGGTTTGGCTTGGCCTGTCCTGTGAGAGACAATGAGACTATGACATTTTCAAGTGTGATCCCATCTCCTGGACAGAACCTCATGAAATTCCTCATTATTTTTAGCTCAGGTAGCGGTCAGTCCCCACAGAACAGCTGGGCAGGAGAATGCAGCCATTCCCTAATGCTCCTGGTACAGGAAAATTAAAAATAATTGCAATAATGACACCAAAGGCCCTGGCTGCCTTTAGTGGGGCAGCAGGCAAGGCAGAAGCCAAGGACAGTTCCTCTTCTCTGCTACAGAAGATGAACAAACTGCAGGAAGTTCTCCAACACCAGAGGGACCAGCTGGGAAAAGGGACACTCCCAAGGGACGTGTGGGGAAGGAGCTCCAAGAAAAACCACAGCAAACAGAGGGTGCAGATGCTGGGGAGGAGAATTCGGCTGAGGGAGAGAGGAGGTGAGAAACAATGAGCTGAGCTGAGCCCGAGCTGCTGAAGGCAGCAGGCACCATCTGCTCCTCAGGGTCTGAATGGTGCCGCCTGATATCCTGCATTCCTTTGTTCCCCGGGAATTGCAGCCTGCAGGAATTTAAAGCCAAGCACAGGCCCTGGGAGTTCAGCCCCATCTTACCTTTTGTCTGAGTTTCCTCCGTCTCCTCCTCCTCCTGCCTCTCCTCTTGCAGCCCTTAACTCCCAGCATGGTTTTCCCACCCTGGATCCTGAGGAGATGGATTAAAGCCCAGGAGGGCTTGGAATTCTCAGAAGTGAAACAAACTGTGCTGCCCCAGCACACACAGGGTGGGATGCTGGTAAAATTTCCCCTCATGGCTGGGTAGGTGGGGAATTGCGAGGATAAAATGACCCAAGAAGTGCATGCAGCTCATCAAAGAGGCAGAGGCCAGTAAATAAAAATGACTTTCAGCTTAGTAATAATGAGGTTTCAGAGCCACAAATCTGGCTGGACAACAATGATGGGTCAAGCACGCTCTTCCACGAGGGGTGAGGGGGATGTCTGTTAACCTAAAGAGGAGAGACAGAGGTGGAGAGTCAGGTAGGAATTTTAAAGTTTTAGAAAAATATGCAACTAATGCACAGACGAACTAAAGCAGCCTCACACTTCCGAAATCATTGATCTGGGGGCTGGGGGAAAACGTGTTTTTATATGGCCTGTCTTAAACTGCTTGTCCCTCCCTCTGAGCCTTGCATTCCTGCTCTTGGGGGTGGCTTTGTTTCTTATAAAAAGCCTGAAATTTCACCAGCTTCATCTTTGTTCTGTGGTGACCTTTTTTGCTGTGTTGCTGCACAGAGATGTCCCTGCAGAAAGTCAGAGGTGCCATCCCTCTGTCACACTTGGGGGTTGTCACAGAGGGACAGAGCTGAGTGTGGTGGTTTTATTGCTGCTGGAATGGGTTTTAATGCTGCAAACATTGCTGGGGTTTTCAGAGTGTGCATTTGCTGCTTTCTGCCCTGCCCGCTCCTCTCTCTGTGTGTAACGGATTCTGCCTGTGCTTTGGTGCGGTAATGGACCCAAATGCCTCCTTCGGGCTCCTGGGAGCACTTAGTGCAGCCCTTTTGTGTTTTCTGGATTCTCAGGGGTGGCCCTGGGTCACATCCCGAGCTCCAGGCTCTCTGTCCACGGCCCTGTGCCCGCTCAGCCCAGCCAGAGGCAGCTGGATGGTTCATCTTTTAGGGTCAGTCCCATCGGCTTTAGCCCCGTGGGTTTAACATCTGCAGGTCTCTCACCAGACACTGTTTGAACACCCAGTGACTCCATCCCAAAGCCAGGAGCAAGAAAAGGAATTCAAACTCTCCTAAACGCTGCCCAGCCCCTTCACCAGGCTCGGTGCAGCACTGCCTGTGCTGCTCCAAGGGATCTTTAAATGACCCCATCAAGGCTCCCCTGAAGCCAAGACATCTTTAAATCCCGCTCAGTAACCCCCAGCCAGCCTGCCCCTGTCTGGGGAGGGATTTCCCTCCTTCCCAGGCAGGCGAGGTGGGGCAGGACCCCGGTGAGCTGGAGCTGTGGCACTGCTGGGTGACACTGCGTGGGTCACTGGTGGCTGGGGGGAGATGCGGCCTCAGCCCTCCCTTGAGTCCCCTGATGCCTTTTCCTGGTCTTAAAATCAAGAGTCAGACACGGTTAGAAGGGAAAAAGGGATTTTACCTCGGCATTTATTTTAAGGATCCTCAGGTGCACCACGTCCAAGTCCAATGCACCTCCATGCACACCACAATGCACACCCACAATAGAGCTGGTATCTCATTATAGGTGTTACTAATTAGCATATCTATCAAAAATTCCCCAATGAGAGGCTCGAGTGAGCCCCCCTCCCCAAGGAACCTTCCCCTGGATGGTTCTAGCTCAGTTTACAAAATGTGTTCTGGAGAGGACCTTGGGGTCTGGGGCACTCTGATCCCTGACTATGAAACCTCTAAAATGTTGAATCTCCTGGCTTGACAAACAAGGCCAAGAATGTCGGCTAAAGCACTAAGGATACAGAAGTTGTAAAAAGATATAAAAGGGAGATAAAAGAAAAGGCAAAAAATCATCATGGCATCACCCCTGCCCTGCACCCCTCCCTCCTGGAAGATGTAAGCATTTGGGATTTGGGATCTGGGGGCAGGGTTTCACCTCGGGGCACTGCTCTGCACTTAGGACTTTGTTTCTCACTGGTTTTCTCCAACTCCTTCATTCCAGCTGATTTTTTTCAGCAAAATGAGCTGCAGGTTCATTCAACAACTCAGTCAAGGGTTCAGTCATAAACTGCTCCTTGCTCTGGATCCCCAGGGATGCAGAATGATGTTTGGAGTACGGATGCAACGCTGGGGTCCCAGCCAGCCTCAAAACTCCCAGCACAGAACATGCAAAGCAAGGAGAAACCTGGACATTTAGGGATGGAAGCTGAGGCCTCACCAGCAGCCAGAGAGAGGAAAGAACGGGAGGAATCCACTGCAAAAATGGTCTAAAACACGGTGGGATGAGGCTGAGCAGCTCCAGGGCCAAACAAGGACAGGTGGCACCTCTGTCTGAAGGAATCTTTTTATTGGGATGGCAGCAGGAAACATCTCTTCCTTTCACTGACATGGATACCTGGAGTGTGCTGCAGTGCAGAGCCAGCGAGGGGCTTTTTTAAAGCAGGAAACCATATTTCAAAATCCATCCAGGAAAACCTCTGGGAAGGGAACACAGCTGGAGGTGGGCAAGTGGCTGCAGGACCAGGGGACGGTGCCACACACAACAGCAGTGCTGATGAAAAACACTCATTTTCTGTCACATCCCCACCAGGGATGGGTCACATTTTCCCCCCTCCAAACTCTGCTGATTTAAAATAGGCATTTGGGTTCTTTTTTTCTGCAATCATGAGGTATTACTCATGGCCAGAGTGAATCCATGTTTGCCCCCATCTGGCTGTAATTATGGCATTCTATATGCTCTGCATACAATGTATATATTGTGCACTGAACTGCTGGCACGGCTCTTGTTGAGGCTCTGTTGATGCTTCAGTTTAAAGCTTGGTTGTTGCTTTTTTTTTTTTATTTTCCCAGAGGTTTCTAACTTCCCATAAAAATCTATTCTGGGCTGGGACTCCCTGTGCCAAGTCTTAGGCCAAGATTGAAATTTCTTTTATGAAATTTTATTTGGAGCCAGTCTGGATGTTGTTCCAGAAGGTGGATGAGGGCACGGAGTAAAATCTGTGTCCTGCATGGTGTGAGCGAACCTGACTCCTCAAGAACTGAATTTTGCATAACCACTTCCAGAGGTGCAAAATGCTGCAGTTCACAGCTGGGTTTTAAGCCCTTTTCTTTAAGTCCAGGGATAAATTGTACTTGTTAATCATGCCCTGGGTCTGAACACCAGGAAGATTTTGGTGTCCAGCATCTGGTAGCTTTGGCTTTTTCACACTTGGGTGCAGCTGCAGCCTTGGAGCAGCAAACACTAGAGGAAGTTGGGTTTTGCACAGTTTATTTCAGTCTCTTTCCAGCTCCCAGAAAGACGCAGGCCTCTAAATGAGGTGCTCTGAGTTCCTGCTGAAGGGCTTCCCTGGCAGGGAGTCTGGGCTGTAGAGGATGCAAATGCATCGTCCTTGTGCTTATCCACAGGTTTATTGATGCAAACACACCACTTCCAGAAAATGTGGAGGAGATCTCCTCAGCCAGTGCCTGAACCAGCTGTGTGCATAACAAAAAGAGATCTCAACAGCCACAAGATATGGGCAGGAACAGGGCTCGAGTTGGTTAAAAAGTCCAAAGGAAAATGTAAAATAATTTGGTTTTGTCTGCACTTGAATCCGAGCAATTTCTGTGATAGGCCTCTGGCTCCCAAAGGGCTCTGCAAAAGCTTTGATGAAAAAAGAAGCTGTGAAAGAGCAGCTGTTTACCTGCAGCTCCTGCATCACTGCACAGAATCATTCCAGCATTCCTGGGCTTCCTGAAAGGGCTCTTCCCAAAGAGCAGTCAGAGCAGGCACGCTCTTCCCAGCCACAGGGGTGGAAGGCCCGCATCCACCAGCCTGAAATCCCAGGATAATATTCCATCTCTGGCCATTTTTTTGTTGTCTCCACACTGAACTTGTTCTGCCCTCTGTGCACAGCACAGAACCTCCCAAATGTAAGTGCAGGAAGCAGAGCCTGCCCTGCTGGAGGCACCTCCCTCCTGCTCCGCTCCACATCCAGCACGGAAGGCTTCCCACAGCATGAGCAGGGATGCACCAAAGAATTTGGGAACGGTCCTTTGTGATTTTATTGCATTTTTTTTTTCTTTTTCTCTTTACTTTCAAAAAGCTGAGTCACAGAAAGAAAGGAAAGAAAGGAAATTCAGCCAGTCATGTTTCCTTTCTGGATGAATTAATGCATTCTCACTGCAGTGCACTGAACTGTGCTCCCATAATATCCTGTTTGAGGTGAGCACCTGTGCACAACTCTCCATTTCAATGAAATACCCCTGGAAGGAGATCCTTTAAACAGAAAGGGGAAGAAATGGCCCTGATGCCTTTTCCTGGTCTTAAAATCAAGAGTCAGACACGGTTAGAAGGGAAAAAGGGATTTTACCTCGGTATTTATTTTAAGGATTTGCACCATGTCCAGGTCGAATGCACCTCAATGCCCACTGCAATGCACACCCACAAAGATCTGGTATCTCATTATAGGTGTTACTAATTAGCATTCTATCAAAGATTCCCCAATGACAGGCTCTAATGAGCCCCCCTCCCCAAGGAACCTTCCCCTGGGTGGTTCTAGCTCAGTTTACAAAATGTGTTCTGGAGAGGACCTTGGGGTCTGGGGCACACTGCTCCCTGACAACGAAACCCCTAAAATGTTGAATCTCCTGGCTTGACAAACAAGTCCAAGAACGTCGGCTAAAGCACTAAGGATACAGAAGTTGTAAAAAGGTATAAAAGGGAGATAAAAGAAAAGGCAAAAAATCATCATGGCATCACCCCTGCCCTGCACCCCTCACTCCTGGAAGATGTAAGCATTTGGGATTTGAGATTTGAGGGCAGGGTTTCACCTCGGGGCACTGCTCTGCACTTAGGACTTTGTTTCTCACTGGTTTTCTCCAACTCCTTCATTCCAGCTGATTTTTTTCAGCAAAATGAGCTGCAGTTGCAAAAAGGTATAAAAGGGTATAAAAGGCAAAAAATCATCATGGCATCAGCCCGGCCTGGCAGGGAGGAAATGCCATTCTACGTGTGCCGCTGTGGCTCTGGAACCCCTGGTGTGGTGCACGGAGTCCATCAGCCCAAAGTGATGAGAACCGGAAAAATTTCCCTCTGCTCCAGCCTGAACAGCCCCAACTCCCTCAGCCTCGCTGCACCTGGAGCCACTGGAAGTTGCCATCAGTTGGTGCCGCTGCCTGGTGGAGTTGTTTAGATCCCTGTTCCACTTAAAGAGATTAAATCCTCCTCTTTGTCTTTAAACCTTTTTCCTTGGAAGTGTAACCCTGACAGGTTTGTGGTGCAAACACAGCACCCACCTCCACCTCAGCACAGACTCCTTTTGGTCTGCCACACATTCCATCACCTTTGCCTCTTTGTATCTGCAAACAGAGATGATGTTTGAGGCACCTGAGCACACAGGGCTGCTGTAAAAATTAATTAGGTGCTGGTTTGAAGGTGCTTTGAAGACGAAAAGCAGCGCAGTGCTTTAGGTTTAACACTCTCTGGAGGTTCTCTCCCTGTGGTTCGGGTTGGGTTTCACTCCCAGCTGCTGATTCTGTTTGGTGTTTCCCTGGCTGCAGCAGCTCCCAGTGCCAGGGGTGTCTCACCCACCTGATGGGAACATCTTAGGGGATGTTTTCCTCCCAAATGACACAGCCAGATGTTTCGGAGCACCCATATGTGAAATCCCTGCCCTGCTTTGTGCAAACCCCTCACATTTTGTTGCTATGAATTGTCCTGGGGGATTGTTGCTGTGAACCTCTTACAGTTCACATCAACCTCTTCTGTTGGGCTAAAATACTCTGAACTCCACAGAATTACAAACTTTGCAAGTAGAGCATGAAATCACAGATTCATGGAGTGGTTTGAGTTGGAGAGGACTTCAGAGACCATCTCGTTCCAACCCCTTCCACAGGCCAGGAAGAAGCAGAACATGAATATGAGCAGTTAAAACTTTTGAAGTATAAACAGAGACCACAACAAAGTGACCAGAAGAATTCAGCCCCAGACAGGCTTCTATTGTGTTTAATGCTTGATGGATGAAGATAAGTTTTGGGGGGTTTTTTATTGAAGCTGTAGTTATGTCATTGTATTCACTCAGTATTCTTTAGGCAATCATTTAATTAGAGTCCTTTGAGCTAATACTCTTGGTTGAGGTAGAAACTCATGAAAAAAAAGAAAGTTTCCATGAGATTTGTGTTGCTGTGGGGGCCTGTGCCTAACGAGGCCCTGGGACCAGGCTGGGGCTTCAATCCTGGATATTCCCAACCATTGCTGTGGGTGAAGGAGGGAATGCAAAGGCTTCTGCACGGCTGTGACATCCCCTCGTGCAAACAGTGCTTTTCACTTAATTCTGTGCTGTGAGATCCTTTTCTTCTTTCCAGATGAGGACACAGTGTCCTGAGCTCCATTTTCCAAGAAAAAAACGTGAAGTTCCTGCTGTGGTTACAGAGCTCGGTCGCTGCTGTGCGTGATGCAAGGAATGGATGCAAATCCTGGACAAGGAATTCCCAACCCCTGCAGGGACCCGAGCAGTGAATCCGTGCTGCAGCAGGAGCTGCAGGGTGTTTTCCTGAGCAGCAGGATTCGGGATTCCTGCTCAGCTCAGCCTCTCCCAGCAGCTCCCAGGAGGCGCTCAGGGGAACGGAGCACGTCGGGTTGTGCAGGGATGGATTGTGCTCTCAGCGATGGGAGCAGGGCGATGAGCACACACCTCAGTAGGGTTGGTCACCTCCCCACGGCAGCAAAAGGCTGCTCAGGGACTCAGCCCCATCCAGAGGGACTCCAGAGAGGGAATAACTCCGTGGGAAGCATCACAGGAAGCAGCACCCACCTGTAAATGGCAGGGATTCAGTGCTGGTATTCAGGGCAGCGTTTTCAATGCGTTTTAATTATATTTTGGGCAATGTAATAAAATCCTGGCAACTTTGTGGCTGCAGGCAGGAGCCGAGAGCAGTGGATGGAGTTAGGCATCTCCTGCCCAAGCTTAAAGCTCCAGGCCCCCAGGATGTATTTCCAGCCCCTCTCCTGTGCTCCCCACCAAGGTTGTGCTGGGAGGTGGAAGGGGGGTGTCCCTGAGGAAAGGAGGGGGTGTCCCTGGGAGGGGGGGGTCACACAGAGGATGGGGTCCCCAGGAGGAGAGAAACCTTGGAAGGGGGTGTCACCTGCAGAATGGGGTCTCCAGGAGGAGAGAAACCTTGGAAGGGGGGGGGTCACACAGAGGATGGGGTCCCAGGAGGAGAGAAACCTTGGAGAGGGGGGTCCTTTGGAGGAGGGGATCACCTGGAGGATGGGGCTCCCTGCGAGGGGGTCTCCCAAAGAGGGGGGTCCTCAGGAGAGGTGGTCACACAGAAAATGGGGTCCTCGGGAGGAGAGAATCCTTGGAGAGGGGGGTCCCTTGGAAAAGGGGGTCACTCAGAGGATGGGGGTCCTCAAGAGAGGTGATCACCTGGAGAATAGGGTCCCCAGGAGGAGAGAATCCTTGGAGAGAGGGGTCCCTTGGAGAGGTGATCACACAAAGGATGGAGTCCTTGGGAAGGGTGATCACCTGGAGGATGGAGGTCCCTGGGAGGGAGGTCCTCAGGAGGGATTGATGCCAAAATCTTTTTGTTTTTAGTGTATCTTTCATGCATTCACAGCTCTGCAGACTACGATGGTGCAGTCACTCAGTGTCTCAGCTAACTGCAGTGCTTTGTGAGTCAAACCCACTCCTGGAATCCCCTTCTAATCTTGCTTCTTCACCAAACCAAGGCTGCGTCCCTTTCCCTTGTATTTAGACACAAACAATGTGGGGCTGGAAGCAAGGGGGAGGCTTCAGTAGGGGGCCAAACCAAGAGGGGAATTACTTCATTAACTGTACTTCTAATTGGGGATTCTCATCAATTATGCTAATTTGCGAAACTTAGAAAAGCATTGAAGCCCTGTCCCACGTGGGCATTCTGCCACAAGCACGCCTGGAGGACCTTCAGTAAACGGGAACCGTTTTATTCGTCTTTTTAGTCTCCTTTGGCTTTTGATTTTAGGGCTGAAGAGGCATCGGGATGGGGTCAGAGGAGAGAATCCTTGGAAGGGGGGGTCCCTTGAAGGAGGGGCACCTGCAGGATGGAGGTCCCTGGGAGGGGGGGGTGGGTCACCCAGAGGTTGGAGTCCTAGGGAGGGGTGGTCACCCAGAGGATGCAGTCCCTGGAAAAGGGGTCCTCAGGAGGGATGGGGTCATCTGGAGGAGAGAATCCTTGGAAGGGGGGGTCACCTGCAGGATGGAGGTCCCTGGGAGGGAGGAGGGGGTCACCCAGAGGACAGGGTCCCTGGGAGGAAGGTCCTCAGGAGGGAGGGCATCACCCAGAGGAGAGAATCCTTGGAAGGGGGGTTCCCTTGAAGGAGGGGCCATCCAGATGATGGAGGTCCCTGGGATGGGGGATCACCCAGAGATTGGGGTCCTTGGACAGGGGGTTCACTGAAGGATGGGGTCCCTGGGAAATGCTTCTCAGGAGTGATGGGGTCACCTGGAGGACAGACTCCTTGGAAGGGGGGTTCCCATGAAGGGGGGATGGGGGTTACCCAGAGGATGGGGTCCCTGGAAAAGGGGTCCTCAGGAGGGATGGGGTCACCCGGAGAACAGGGTCCTCCTTCTCCTCCAGAGGTGGTCCTCGGACAAGGGGTTCACCAGGAGAATGGGGTCCCTGGGAGGAGGGAGTCCTTGGGAAGGGGGATCACTTGGAGGACGGGGGAGGCGGTGCCCAGGAGGAAAAGGGTCCCTGGGAGGATGGAGCCCTCGGGAGGGGGGTCCCTGGCAGGGAAGGGGGAATCCCGGGAGCGGGGTTGTCCCCGGGAGAGGAGGAAGGCCCATAGGAGGGAGGTGTCCGGCACTGCGGACCGGCCCGGGGGGCGGTGGGGAGCGGGGCGGGGGTACCGGGGGGCTCGAGGCTCTGCCGGCCGCGCTCCGCGGCGCAGGGGGCGGTGCGGGGCCGGGGGGCGGCGGCAGGAGCGGGGCCCGGCCCCTCCCGGCTCGGCTCGGACGGGAAGGGGAAGGAGCGGAGAGGAAGAGGAGGAGTTGGGCTGCACCTGGGTGCGCGTCACTGCCCGCGAGTGCCGATGGCCGGGGCAGCCGGGCCGGCGGGGCTGGGCGCCGAACGGTGAGAAATCCGCATTTCCAGGGATTTAGCGGGGGAAAAGGGAGATGCGGAAAGCAGGATCGTCCTCCCTCTGAGACACGCGGGGGTCCCCGGGGCTGGGGCGCGGCGGGGATGCTCAGGGATGCAGGTGGATGCTCGGGGATACTCAGAGGATGCAGGAGGATGCTGGGGATGCTCAGGGATGCTCAAGGATGCTGAAGATGCTGCGGGTGCCGTGTGGGGACAGCCCGACCCGCCTCTGCTCCGTGTCATTCCTTGTCCCCGCAGAAAAACGGGGACGAGTTTGGAGGGAAAGGATTTGCAGCCCCGGGCAGGGCGGGGGTTCCCTTTGGGGCTGATAAAGGAGAAAATTCCGATAAGGGAGAAAAATTCCGATAAGGGGGAAAATTCAGCCCGTCTTTTAAAATTACTGCATAAAGCACTTACGTTGTTGTATGTTATCGTACTCGCAATTTACATAATTGAAGCGCAGCAAAGAGCACATCCGAGTTTTGCTTGAGTACCAGCTCGGCTGTTGTCTTGTAGCAGCAGGATCGATAATCTCATTTCCTCGCCGTGCCGCGGGGGTTGTTCACTGATAAGTTGTTTTTGCCTCGGGCCACAGCTCATTTAGCCGAGGCTGACACCCCTCGTTTGGGTTCTGGTGGGGTTTTTTGGGTTTTTTTTTTTTGGCTTGAAAGACAAGGAGAACGTGATGTGCAGCACCAAATCTCCGTGTGACCTTTAAAGGCCGTTCCCTGGGGAAGGGAGGGGAGGGGAGGCTTCCCGAATATCATCTGAGCATTATTTAAGAAGCGCTGGCATCTCCAGCGTGGAATTAAAGCACAAACCCAGCCATTCCCTTGAGATGGCTTTGATTGAGGTGCCCACAAGCGTTTGTGTGTCAGCACAAATCACAAGACAGTGCCTAAATCGGGGAGGGTTGTCACAGGTTGAGAGTATCTTCATTTTGTCTGCTGTTACTCAATGAAATGCCTTGGCAGCTTCTTCTGCTCAGCCTCTGTGTTCATTTTCTTCATCTGGAGTTTCAAAGACGATTTGGGTTGGTATTTTTCTCCCCCAAATCCAATTTTTCACCGTTCAAGTGATGCTTCTTCTGTGTCCTTCATCGTTCTGTGGCTTACGTGGAGGTGGCAGGTGTAATATGAAAAATTAATTAACATTCTTGAAGTGACCCTTCCTCCAACCTAGGTGATGTAAATGAAAGCATGGCAGAGTTCCAGTGGAGATGTGGGAGTATTTGGAGTTTTAGAAGTGGATAGAAAATAATTAGAGGAACAGTAACTGGCACTGGTGATTGAATCTCATTAAATCATTTTTGCCAGTTTTGGGGATTTAATTAAAATCCTGTGGCTGACGGAAGGGGCTGCTGGGTTAGATCCTTGTGTGGCATTGAGGAGGGACCTCTGGAGTTTCTATTCCTGGGAGTGCTCTTGGAATGTGCAAACGGTGGCACTTCCAGGGCATGCTGTGAGCAGAGGGGAGAAGCACAGTGATTTTCATGACCTGTAAGCAAGAACTGCTGCTTTTGATTATTTTTCAAACACTCCACTGTCACTGGGAAACATTTCTTGCCTGAAAATATCCAGAGGAGTTGCACTCATTTTTCCTGCAGGGCTTGGTTGCTGTCACAACTTGGTGTTAAAGCATTTTGTGGTTGGATTTTTTTTCTTTTTTTTTTCAAGCAAAATATGTATTTTTTTCAAAGTTTGCTTTTATTTTTGAAGCAGACTCAGTGTGAGGGCAGCACTCCAGGCTGGAGGTGGGATCCCTTCCCAGAGCTTCTCTTCCAGTGATGTGCAGTTGTATCCCACACCCCTCGTGCTTCCAGGGGTTGCTGCTCCATGGAGGACCCCAGAGCCAGCCTGGGAACAGGGATTTGGTTCCTTTTTAACCCCTTTTCCCTCCTCTCTTCCCTGCCACGCTCAGACAGGCTCTGTGTATAAAGTATTTGTGTATTTGAGTTCATGGTGGTGCTGACATCCGAGGAACTTCCTGTGTCCCGTTACTGAGGTGATGTTTGTGCTCCAAAAAAAGATTTCCCTATGAAAATCCAGCCGGGGAAGGAAGTCTGAGCCATGTGGTGTCTGACAGATAACGGAGAAACCAGAGCTGTACACAGGCACCAGGAACATCAGCCTGCCTCTGGAATGAGTGTTGGGAGCTGTAAAGCCTGGAAAATGGATAAATCCCTACGTTCTCCACTGTGTTTTGGCTGAAGGGTGGAGAAATGGCTCCGTTTTTCACTGGTGGCATGCAGGTGTTGCTGAAGGCGGGGTTTGTGGCACCTGCTGAGCAGCTCACGGTCCTGTTTCACCTTCACAGGTGAGATGTTCCAACATTCCCGGCTGAGGAAGCGGAGGGAGATGTAGCTTGACCCGCGATTCCCAACCTCAGGCAGCAGAAAGGGCGGCAAAACCCAGCAGAGAACCGAGAGAACCCTCCCAGCTCCCCAGCCCTCCCCAGGTACACGCAGGACGGCGTCTCCTGGAAGAGCGTTTTCCGTCCCATCCCGTTTGGTTTTGCTCCCCCAGAGGTGAGGGGCAGCAGGGCTGTGCTGTGCAGCTGGGCTGGTGGAGAGGTTGGAGTGGAAGGAGGAGGGGAATGAGCGCTGCTGGCCGTGCTCCAGCGGGGAAGGGGGTTACTCACGCCCAATTGCACAGCCCCGGGGCAGCTGGCACCGCTCGCCCTGCTCTGGCCGCCTGCCCTCAGCTCCTGCCACGGCTGCTGGAACTGTGCTCCCAGAGAAGTATTTGGGGTTGGGATTTACATGGAGAAAAATGAAAATAAGCCCGGCTTAAGTCGGGTGTAGTGAGTTGGCCTAGAGCTGGCGCTGCGCTTGGGTGTGATGCCTTAGGTTTTAACTTTTATATTTTTTAAACTCTGTACTGCTTAGTGTGCAACTTTGAAGCTTCTTGTAGCCTGTTACTTTCTGCTCTCTCGTGCCTGTTAGACACAACAAAGCCTCTCCGGACTGCTCTGCAAGGACACCTGGACCATCCTGAGCCCAAGGGGTGCAAACCAAGGAGTCTCTGAAGGGGAGAGTAGCTAAAGGAAATTACATCATTTAACTGGAGTTTTAATTGGAGAATTGACCCTGATATGCAAATGAACCAAACCTATAAAAGTGTGAAGAACTCGTGACCTGGTGTCCATCTTGGGGTCCATCTTGGCAACAGCCTCTGGCTCCCCAGGGTGTACCTTGAAGGCCCTTCAAATAAATCCCTATTTTTGTTCCTTTACTCTGTCTAGTCTCTGGGTCTAGGAGGCCTGATAAGGCATCAGGTGGAGGGGTGGCCTCCTGAGGCACCTTCTGCCCGGATTCCCAGCTGGACTCCCCATTTCTCTCATTCCAAGCGGGCACTGCCAGTTCCCCCATGTGACAGGCACATAACGCGTGCATGAGAAGGCATGAAAAGATGAAAAACTGAGAATGAAAAATTCCTGTGAAAATACAAAAATAGGAGACGCCGATTGCTGCAGCCGCCTGGCTTCGGCTTTGGGAATTATTTTGTCGTTAAATAAAGGTTTGTATTTTTTTTTCTCACACTAGTCCTGAAAAATGGCACCGGCTGCTCCAAGAGAAGCAGGAGTGTGGAGGCAAACCCGAGCTCTCTTGTTCAAGAATTGTCTTATTAAGTGCAGGACTAAGAAAAGCAGTGTCCAGGTAAGGGATGAGTCCTTGGCTCCTGCCTCCAGCACATCCACAGTTATCCTGTGTTTAAATAACTCCCAAATCAGAGGCCAAACTCAGTTTTATTATGGTGTTTATGAAGCTTCATGGTCTGCTCTGAATTTTGGGGTGAAATAGGCTTTTTCAGAAGGTGTTTTGTGGCCCTTTGGTTAAAAAAGTGTTCTAATATGTAAGGCTTTATCCAGAAAATAGCCTTGAATATTAAATTATACATATGTATAATAATACATTTATAATAGTATATTAATTAATATATTAGTAAATTATACTAGTAGATATATTCATTAATATAATATATATGCTGTAGTGTATATTATACATATTTATAATACAATATAATAAATACAGCATAATATAATTCATAATATGTTATTTAAAATATCCTTGAATATTGCCAGCTCAGTGCACTTTCAAAAGCTTTTACAGCTGTGACCACACAGAAAAGCGAGGTCAGACCTCCCCAAAAGATCTTTTTCTCTTTTCTACCAGCTCAGCCCGGCGTGTAAATGATTTGATGACACTTCAAGATGAGTTTTGAGGGGAGGAAGAGACCTTGAAGTGCTTGGCTGGGCTCCTTCAGTGGCTCACAGCTTTTGTTTTGAGCAGGAATTTGCAGATGTTTAAAGCTTGTAGAAGGATCCCTTTGGGCGTTCTGATGGCTTCTTAAGTTACCAATGGCTGCGATTGAAACCCTGCTCCAGCGCCAGGCAAGGATTTGGCATCAAAATCGCCGCAGCACTGAAAACATTCGGGGAATTCTGCAGCCCAGAACCTGCACTCAGCCCCTCCTTCGAGCTGCGTGTGGGAAAAACTTCAGCGATGTTTTGTGCTTTGAAATATTCCCAATTTTTTTTTCTTTTTGCTGCAGGAGGTGCTTTTCCCGCTGTTTTTCCTGTTCTGGCTGATCCTGATGAGCATGATGCACCCTCACAGGAAATACGATGAGGTGCCCAACACCGACCTGGGCCCGCTGGAGACCTCGGTGCTGGTGGATTTCGTCATCGGGTACACGCCACCCACACCCATGGCTCGGGAAATCATGAAGAAAGTGGCTTCTGATAACTTTGAGGATGGTATTCCAACCCTAAATCCTGTGGTTTTCCCCTCATATCTCTTGCTGTAGCTTGTGTTTGAAGGGGGAGCTCAAGGGTGCTGCCAATAGGGAAAATCCGTATTTTCCAGAGGAGGGGCTGTGAAGGTGTTGGGGGTTTTCTTGCTGGTTTTGGGGTTTTTTTCCTGACATAAAATATTCTGGCACTGCCATTTCAAAGTGATTCCCATTCCTGGGGAGGTCACAAGAAAAAAAGGAGCTCTGGGGCTGATTGATCCCTGTCCTGTGACATCCTGGGGCAAACTCAGGGGATGCTGGAGGTTGTTTTCTGTCCTGGTGTCACTATCAAAACAGCATTTTAAATTTATTTTAAATGCTAATTCTCATTAACACTTTGTCACCTCTTCTTTTAAAAGAAATCTTCCTTTTTTTTCTTCCCAGTTTTTTTTTTTCATGTTTGTTTGGGGGTTTTTTTCCCCTGTTTGGGTTTTTTCCCCCTCTTTGGTTTTTCCTGGGTTTTTCTTCTGTTTGTTTTTTGCATATTTGTTTGTTTTTTCCCCACTTACTGGAGGTTTTTTTCCCATTTGTTTGGGTTTTTTCCTTGATTGTTTCTACTGTTTTTCTCTATTTTTTTTCCCATTCGTTTGGGGTTTTTTTCCCCATTTGTTTGGGGTTTTTTTCGCATTTGTTTGGGGTTTTTTCCTCCATTTGTTTGGGTTTTTTCCTTGTTTGTTTTTCTCTTTATTTTTTTCCATTCGTTTGGGGTTTTTTTCCCATTTGTTTGGGTTTTTTCTCATTTGTTTGCATTTTTTTCCTCATTTGTTTGGGGTTTTTTTTCTATTCGTGTGGGGTTTTTTCCCATTTGTTTGGGTTTTTTCCTTGTTTGTTTTTCCTGTTTTTCTGTTTATTTTTTCCATTCATTTGGGGTTTTTTTCCCATTCATTCAGGGTTTTTTTTTTCCCTCATTTGTTTGGGGTTTTTCCCCATTTGTTTGGGGTTTTTCCCCATTTGTGTGGGGTTTTTCCCATTTGTTATGGTTTTTCCCTTTTTTTTCCCTTATATTTTTCCTCCTTTTTCTCCAGTGCTCTCCTGCACACCTCACACTTAACAAGAACTTATTTCTCCAAGCCTAACTCTGTTTCTTTTTTTTAGTTTGGGGTCTTTGATTCTTTTCTTTCTGCTTTTCATCCCTCATCATCACCTTGGAGCCACAGCCCAGCCCCACATCTGCACTTTCCTCAGATCCTTTGAGCAAACAGCTCCTCTTTCTTCTCTTCCCATCCTCTGCTGAGCTCAGTGACAGAAATAACCACATTTTGATAGATTTATCCATCTGCACCACGGATCTGCCCGTCCTGGCAAGTGCTGGGAATAAACTCTGGGGCAGCCAGCAAAGGATTGGGGCACAGAAACTGCGGGAGCAGCAAAAAAAATGGGGGGAAAAGGGAAAAATTATGGGGTGAATTTGCATTACTCACCCTGCAGTGCTGAGCTGAAGCCCTGCAGTGTCTGTTCACCAGAATCTCTTTCTCCCTGTGACAAAAATAATTATAAATATCAAAGAATCGTGGAATGGTTTGGGTTGGAAGGGCCTCCAAGCCCCAATAAGTCATTAATGAGTTACTTGATGCTTCCTTCGAAGTGTTGCACGCTTTTATTCCCTGCTGTGCCAGGCAAGAAATAAAAAGTGGATGATTTCTTAATTACCATCTCGCAGGCCTGATCACCGAGGAGTATTTGAGTGAGGAGGAGCTGGAAGAGGCGAGCGTTCTCAAGCCCTCCAAGTTCGTGGGGGTGGTGTTCAAGGACTCCATGTCCTACCAGCTGAGGTTCCACGACTCCATCGCCATGTCCTCCATCTACACGGAATCCCGAGGTAAATCCGTGTGCCCTGCAAGGGAATAAGCTGGAAATCATTCCGTATTTCTCTTTTTTTTTTTTTTTTTTTTTTGCGGCCTGGCGTTGCTGTGTTGGTTTCTGGAGGTGGGTTGTGGAGCGGTGTGAGGGATGGCCTGGGAGCAGGGCGGCCGGAACTCTGGTTTTTGGGATTTTAACGTGGAACTTGGGTTGGAAGGGATCCTAAGGACGATCATTCCCTGCTTTTCCCTGCAGCCACGTGCTCCAGCCTGCGGAAGAGCTGTGAGTCGGTGACCTACTGGAGCTCGGGCTTCGCGGCGCTGCAGGCCTGCATCGACGCCGCCATCATCCAGGTAAAATCCCATCAGATCCCGTCCTCACCCCAAGGAAGGGCAGATCCAGGGGCTGCCCGGGCTCTGGCTGCTTAATCTGCCTGTTGATCCTGGGAAATGCTGTGCCAAAACTCGGCTGGGATCTGATGAGACTGCAGAAGTTTCCGGGTGGGTTTGGCCGTGTTTTGTCCGGGACTGTTTTGTCCAGGATTTCCCCGATCCTGTGGGGTTGGATAATGAGGATGTTTGACTCCATTTTCATCCAGATGAGCCTGAACATGCCCCACAACGCTCCTCAGAACACGAAGGCTCCACAGAGCTCACCCCAAAATGCCGCTCCAGACAGGGGCTCCAGGGTTTGCCTGGTTTTGGTGTCGGTGTTGCTCAGCAATTTTCCCCCGATTTCCCTCCCCTCATCCCGCTCGTGGTGACAGCAAATTCCATCTTTTTAAGTGACAGAAATTTCACATTTGCTGATTTTATCTCCAAGCATTCGGATGTTTTCCAGTTTCCCTGCTTTTGGCCTGGGATTTGGGGTCGGGAAGGTTTTGGGGTCTGCAGATCTCCCTGTGCCAGCAGGGGTGGAGATGGTGGCTGGGATGGGGCTGAAAAATCAGGAAAAATGTCAAAATAACTCTTCCTCCTCTTCCTTTCAGCTGAAGACAAATCACTCAGTTTGGCAGCAGCTGCAGCTGACCAGAGCCATGGTTATGGGAGAGGCAGCTGTGGTGGAAATTGATAATTTCCCTCGTGCAATCATTTTAATTTACCTGGTGATTGCCTTCTCCCCCTTTGGGTATTATTTGGCAATTCACATCGTGGCAGAAAAGGAGAGGAAGCTGAAGGAGTTCTTGAAAATTTTGGGACTCCATGACACTGCCTTCTGGTATGTGAGTGTTCGGTGTAACCTGCTGTTTATAAAAGGAAAAAGAAAGAAAGTATATGTAAAGAAATATTAAAAAAAAATACTTCTAGGAAACCTCTTTAATCCCACCCTTCAGTTCTTAAATTGTTTTCAGTCTTTAACTGAAAACAACCAAAAACTGAGATATTCTGTAGAATCAAACAGAGAGACACTTGAAGTACCATGAAAATAGGAATATTTTAATAAGACATCCTGCTGCATTTATTCATGTAAAGCTACACCAGGTTTAGAGGGATTAAACCTCATCATGTGTGAGATTTTTATGGAGGTTTTAAAATATTTCTGGCTCACTACCTCCTTTCCTAGAAGCTCAACAGGTAACCTGCAGCCTGGCACGTAATTAAATGAACCCAACTCTGTAATTTTAACGTGCCAGAGCAGTCTCAGCAACAGGTTTTCAATTGTTTCCTCACCCTGATGAAAAATGGTCCTGGGCAATAAAATATTTTATTTTTCTCCCAAATGATGTGTGAATTTGAAATCACTGAGAGCTGAAGAGATAAAAACAGGTTTTGCTTTGCCCTTTCCTGCAGGGTTTTCACATCTGCACTGAAACAGCCACCTGGGGTGGTTGGAATGATTTTTTTTTAGTTGTTTCAGAGGAAGTGTGTCATTTTTTTGCTACCTGTACACAAACCACCCCTGTTTGCTGAGGTGAGAGCTGCTCACAGACTCGCAGCTCTGTTTTTCAGAAGAGCAGGGTTTTGTTACCCTGCCCAGCGCCCCGAATGACGCCTGTATTAAATTTTAAACAGAATTTCTTGAATTATTGAAACCTACGACTCTGTTACCCTCCTTTGCCTACCCCAGGGAATTAATTATGTAAGCTAAAAAAAAAAAAATAACGGTGAGTCACCTGATTGTGCATGTCTGGCTGTCCTGGGAGTCGATGTGTGCCGAGAACAATCCCAGGGATGTTCACAACAGCTCTTTTATTTGGGGGCTCTTGTTTTGTGGCCCGCTTGGCCTTTGGTGCAGTGTCTGGAATATTAAAGAGTGCTGGGTTTTGCTGTTTGTGTGGCTGGGGATTCATTCATTTTTCTGGTTTTCCCCCCTGTTTCTCCCTAGGCTGTCCTGGGTGCTCCTCTACGTGAGCCTGATTTTCGTCATGTCCATTCTCATGGCGGTGATCGCCACGGCCTCGTCCCTCTTCCCCCAGAGCAGTGCCTTTGTCATATTCCTCCTTTTCTTCCTGTATGGAGTCTCCTCAGTAAGTATTCCTGGCCCTGTGCAGTTCAGCCATCCCATGGGGGTTTTATGGCTTTATTCCCTTCCCACCTGAGCTCGTTCCCTCTGCCAAAGGATTTGGGGCCAGCGTTGCTTCTGTAGGATCGAGCAGTGCTGGGAGTCTGAGCTGTGCCATCCCTTCCTCGGGTTTTCTCCTCTGTCGTTAGGATGTTGTACAGGTGTCACCCATCACTATGAAAAATGCCTTTCCCTCCTGGAATATCTGAGTTTATACTCACCAGGTTTTGAGTTCTGAACCCTGCACAGAACCATTCTGCAGTCCAGGTCCTTTTCAAAGCATTTCCTGTTACTACAGAGTGTGGTGCTGAGACCCTAATTAAAGGTCAGAGAATGATACAAAAATATAAATATATTTATATAGCCAATTGCTTGTCTGAGTTCATAAGAGGAACAGCGGGACTCGATCTTGAAAGTCTTTTCCAACTGAAAATGATTCCATGATTCTGTGTGGGTGAATGCTGGAGTGACTATACCAGGAAAATTATGTGATTATCAGAGGCAGCTATGGTATTTTCCCTTAGTTTTTCTATACCATTTCTATACCATTATTGTTATTATTATTATTATTATTATTATCGTTGTTGTTATTGTTGTTATTATTGTTATTGTTGTTATTGTTATTGTTGCTATTACCATTTATTATTATAATTAGTATTACTATTATTACTATATTGCTATTATTATTACTATTTATTATTATTATTATTATTATTATTATTATTATTATTATTATTATTTTACTGCTACTACAGTACCTTCCTGGTTTTTTCCCCTCTGCCCTCAGGTTTTCTTTGCCCTGATGCTGACGCCTCTGTTTAAGAAGTCCAAGCACGTGGGGATAGTGGAGTTCCTGGCAACTCTGGTTTTTGGCTTTGTGGGCCTCAACATTGTCCTGCTGGAGGATTTCCCCAAATCTTTTGTGTGGATCCTCAGCCCTTTGTGCCAGTGCAGCTTCTTGATTGGTGTTGCACAGGTAAATCCCCCCCTGGAGCAGCCTCACTGTGCTTGTTTGCCATGGATCATTTGCAAACAGACCTCAATGGGGTTTTTCAATAGATATTTTATTTTTAATAAGCTGCTGGTGGTGGGGAAAACGCCTTTTCTCATGGCGGTTTAACATCCAGCACCGTAAAGGAGCTGTTATTCTTTGTGTCCTGTGTGATCTCAGTCACTTTCTCGATATTTTTAGGGTTTTTTGCCGGGTTTTGCACTGTGCTGTGGTGCCTTTCTGGTGTGTGACATCTCCCTCTCTCCCTGCAGGTCATGCATCTGGAGGATTATGAGGATGGGGCAACATTTGCAAACATCAATGATGGTCCTTACCCGCTCTGCATCTCTCTGATTCTCTTGGTGCTGGACAGCATCTTTTACCTGCTTGTCGCTGTCTACCTTGACCAGGTTATCCCAGGTATGTTCCTGACAAAAACTGGGCTGTGGGAGGCTCATCCTAAAATCCTGAGCCCCCCAGGCTGGTGTTATCTCTCACCTAAATTCTGTGGAGAAAGGAGGTGATGCTGTTTGCACATAGATTTCTACACTTTCAGCTGAAATAATTTATATTGTGTTAAAACTGTGATGTGTCGGGAGGGGTTTTGCCGTGGCCTTAAAAAGCTTAATTTTCCCCTCTTTCTAGAGGAAAAACTTCCTTCCTGAGTTAACTAAAACCTCAGCCTTTACAATTTCCTCTTTGAGGGTTGGAAATCAAAGAGTGCTCTGCCTCTTCCAGATCTCTCCCTGTGACAGAAGTAGTTGAACATGAAACACAGAATAAAGTTGTTAATCTTGAGATTAAAGCCTGGTTAAGCCCCTCAGCTCTGTTCACCTCCAGTCCCTCTCTTTTCTCTCTCCCATGTTGAAGTCAGTGCTCTTTCAGCACTGGGGATTTCTCTCGAATAGAAGGAGATTTGCACTTTTATTTAAATACTCAGCAAAAGTGGAGCCTGCCAGCAGTGGGGACGGGGAGTCATGGCTTAAATGGAAACTTGGCTGAGGAAATCCCTCAGGAACAGAGGTGTGGGCTGGCTACAGGAGGCGCTGGAACCCTAGAGCTGAGGGATATTTGTGGTTGCTGCTCAGGAATTCCTTCTGTCCTGTCCCCCAGGGGAGTTTGGCCTGCGCCGCACGCCCTTTTTCTTCATGAAACCCTCGTTTTGGTCAAAGCACCGGAAAAACTACAAGGAGCTGTACGAGAGCAGCGTCAACGGCAGCTTGAGCTTCAGTGAGATTGTGGAGCCTGTGCCTTCGGAATTCCAGGGAAAAGAAGCCATCAGGTACAGTCCCTGCCCTGCCTGTGCACAAGCAGATCACCTGGAGTTTTAATGCGCAGTTTGGAAATCACTCTTGGCTCTCCAGCCCGCGGGTTCAAACAGCGCGTGGGGTGCGTTGCAGAGAGCCCTCCACAGTGAATCCCCGTGCTCAGGGATCCAAGGATCAATCACCGGGCTCAGGGACGGGGTTTGTTTGTGGGCTGTGTTCCCCTGTTGGAGCCCTCTCCAGCCCTGCTGCTTTTCCATTCCCTCAGTTTCTCGCTGAGGCCACGGGCGCCGTAAGCGGTTGCAGATGTTGGAACGCCGGCTCTGCTGGGAGGGTGCAGTTCCTGGTAACGCACATTTGAGGGGAAAAGGTGAAATTCCGGGTTTGTGGGAAGGCTGTGGTGTTCTCCTAGGCCAGAGAGGAATTCCATGGTGGTTTTACCCAGCTGCCACATACAAGAGGGTGAAAGAAAATAGAAATGATGTCCACACTGTCACCTTCCGTGCTGTGCTTTGTGCCTCCTCTTGCATCTGGGCTGTCCTGTGCCTTTTTGGGGTTTCTCAGTTGTTGTTTTCAATGTTTTCCTTTTAGCCCTTGTTTCCATCATTTCCCAGTGGTGTATCCTCATGGGAGATGGGGAACTCTGCATCTTCACTCCTGGTTGGCTCCACTGGTCTCAAATATTTGAGATTAGTGACCAGCACGAGTCTTGTGCTGTCCACACCACCCAAGTCTCTTTGGGCATCCGCCCCAGGTTCAGGAGCCCAGTTTTAATCCTGGTATTCCCATGAGAACATGGTGGCTGTTGTTGCATTATTCATCCACCCAGGACTCCTTCCACATCATCCCTCCACCAGCTCCAGCATTTTCACACCGTCTTGTCACCTTTCCACGTGCAAGTTTTATTTTCATACTCATTCTCTTCCCCATTACTCACCCTCCACAATCCTCTCATCATCCTCATTTTCAGGATGATGAGGCTTCCAAAATCCCATCCTTGATATGGTGCCTCCAGATAAAGTGGTTGCTTTTTTCATTTGGAAAAACAGCAGGGCTGGAAGGAAGGTTTTTACCTCTCTTGAAAAGAACAATACCTGCTTTCTTTTACCTAATTTTGATCAAGAGCTGTCAGGACTCACACCTTTGGAGTCTGTTCTGCTAACAGCTCTTTCCCGTGTCACGTCTGTGGAGCTTCCTGTTAATTGTGCAACTGCTGGGGAGTAGCTGTTCCCTCTCCTAGCTTGGGAAGCCTCTGGTGCATTGTTCCACCATGTGAAAGAGACTCAGAGTTGAAATAATTCAGTTTATCATCACAGCAAGTACCTTAGAAGGTGACCAGGAAAAGCTTTCTGACGCCAGGGTGGAGATGGGCAAAGTTTAGGGAAAACCTGTCCTGCCTCTTGACTTGCCTTTATGGGTTTTTAACACATCTGGGGCCACTTTAGTCTGGTTGTGATTGTTGCTGGGTGTTGATGACTCAAAATGGAATGTAAAGGTCCTGAAATATTTTATGCAATGACGTATCTTCTTCCAGAATCAGCTGTGTTCAGAAAACATTCAGGAAGAAGGGGGAGACTGTGGAGGCTCTCAGAAGTAAGAACATTTCAGCTTTTTAGCTGCTTGTCAGATGCAGAGGAGCAGTAGCTGAGTTGCTGAGTGATCTTTTGTGTTTCAGTTCAGGCTGGTTTTGGTTTCTTTTGGAGGGGTCAGGCCCTGGGGCGTGAATGCCAGGCGTGCTTGTGTGTGTCCTGTGTCACAGTAGTGGTGTCTAAACCAGCACCCCAAAAATGAGCCCTCCATCACTAAGAAAAGCCTGCTGGCATCATCCCTAATTCCTCCTCTGCCCATGTAGTGATTTAATCTCCCCTGCCCCACCTCCCTGATGTTTTCACCTCCTTTCCCTGGGTGTCTCTGAAATGTGGCCACCCCACAGTGGGTGCGGGACCGTCCCAGCCTGGCCATGGAGTGAGGTGACCCCAGGGGCAGAGTGTGAGTGGATACCCCACATGTGAGCATGTGATGGACCCCTGGGGCAGGAGATCCCAGCCCTGACACCTCCTCTCGCTGTGCCCTGGGAGCAGATCTGTCCTTTGACATCTACGAGGGTCAGATCACGGCGCTGCTGGGCCACAGCGGCACGGGGAAGACGACGCTGATGAACATCCTCTGCGGGCTGTGCCCCCCCACAGACGGTGAGTGCAGGGCTGGGGGTGCCCTGCTGTAAAACCAAGGCTGATAACCCCGGCGGTTATTTTAGGATGCACCAAAATTTGTTTGGATAAAGTCCTAAAGAGCCCCCTTGCAGTTCCTGTCCGTGCAGGGCTGTAAAACCCTCTCTGCTGATCCCTCCTCCCAGGGGAGAGTTCCCAGCCCATGGCAGGGCAGGGGGCTGGAATGAGATGACCTTTAAGGTCCACTCCAACCCAAACAAAATTTTGTGATTTTTATGTTAATTGTTTTAGGGTTTGTCTCAGTCTATGGGCACAAAGTGTCCGAGATCGACGAGATGCTGGAGGTGCGGCAGATCGCGGGGGTGTGCCCCCAGTCCGACATCCACTTTGACATTTTAACCGTGGAGGAGAACCTCTCCATCTTTGCTGCCATTAAGGGCATCCCTCAGAATGATCTGATACAAGAGGTAACTCACCTGGGCACAGGTGTTGTCTTACATGTACAATTTTAACCCGTAAATCAAAATATTCTCCAGGGGTTTTCCTTTTGCAGGGAAATATTGCTTTATGGTACAATGGACAAAGAGGTGCAGGCAGACGTTTAGACAAGGATAAACTTCTCCTTTTTCCTGAGATTAAAATGCTCATGAAATGTTTTAAATCTGGCATTTGGGCCCAATTATAGACACCATTAAACTTCATGTGTAGGCTGTGCAGTTCAGATACAGAACACACTGGGAACCAGCAGCTGTTCATTTGAGTGTTAATTGTTAACAATCTGGTTTAAAAAATTGATAGGTGGGGTTTTTTTTAAACAATAAATGTGTTTCTTGTGTTTTCAAGGTGCAGAAGGTGTTGCTGGATTTGGAGATGCAGCCCATCAGGGACAATCAAGCCAAAAAATTAAGTGGGGGGCAGAAGAGGAGGCTGTCGGTGGGAGTTGCTGTTCTTGGGAACCCCAAGGTGAGAGGGATGGAATTATTCCCAGCTTGGTGTTGCTGATCCATGGAAGGCTGGGTGTCTCTTGTCAAAACCAACTAATGTGTAAAATGCAGAAATTGTTCCTTTGAGCACCTTTTTTTCTTCGTTTATGGTTTGATTACAGTAATTTCAATGGCTCAGCCTTTATTCTTGAGGCTCAGGTAATGGCAGCAGCTTTGGAGTTGATCTCTTTGGCAAATAAACAGTGTGGCAAGTTTTGTGTGATTTCTGGCAGGTGGCATTTATCCCCCAACAGTGAAATTTTTGGATGCTTTTCCCTCCAAAGCCATCGAGGAGCTGGGAGCAGGAGCAGAGCCAGAGAGCTCTTTTGTGTTAGAGCTCTGTAATTTCTGTGGGAACGGGGACTGCTTTGAGATCTGTGGTTAAAAATGATGTGTGTGACAGTTCCTGGGGGTTTCAAAAGCAGATGTGTGCGTTTAACCTCCCCTCAGTAGAAAGAATCCGTGGCTAAGTTGTGCTTCTACTACATAATTGTATTGGAACCGGAATAAAACCGGCTGTGGCATTAATTTATTATGGAATTTTTCCACGTGTCACAACAGGAGATGGATTTGTTCAAAGCACAGTGACAAAAGCTGCCTTTTAGTCTGGGCTGTTTCCCATTTTAGAGGAGTAACTGGCAGGCTTCAACAAACCCTTCTGGGTGTGCTGGGGAGGGATTGCTGAGGGCAGGGGCTGTGGCTTGGAAACTCCTCTGGCTTTTGCCCCCAGGTTTTGCTGCTGGACGAGCCCACGGCGGGGATGGATCCCTGCTCCCGCCACATCGTCTGGAACCTGCTGAGGAACAGGAAGGCCAACCGTGTGACTGTGTTCAGCACCCACTTCATGGACGAGGCTGACATCCTGGCTGGTGAGTCCTGCTGCCGCCCCAGCTTCGTTCCCCAGCCGTGGGATCCAATCTGTGCAGAATCCAGAGTTGGATTTGAGAGGAAATTGTCAATTTTCTGCTTCAGGGGGGCCTTCCTGACTTTCCTTTCCAGATCGTAAAGCTGTGATTTCCCAAGGGATGCTGAAATGCCTCGGGTCTTCTCTCTTCCTGAAGAGCAAGTGGGGCATCGGCTACCGCCTGAGGTAATTCTGTGCCCGATTTTGTACCTCGTGGGTGCCATCCTGTATCTCTTTAGTTTCCTGTTGGAATCTACAAGAAAGCACCCCCCAAAAGGACCCTTTTATCCTCCTGCACGGTACACCGGAATGTTTGGTGCAGTGTCAGGAGCAAGCCGAGCTTTAAACCCCGGCTCCTGGTGGTTTTTTTAGCATGCACATCGATGCCTACTGCAACACAGAGGCCACCACCTCGCTGATCAGGCAGCACATCCCTGCAGCCAGCCTGCTCCAGGAGAACGATGAGCAGCTCGTGTACACCCTCCCCCTCAAGGACATGGACAAGTTTGCAGGTATTGATGGGGCTTTGTGTTGCAGGGATCGGGGACTGCGGAGGGGAGGTTTGTTGAGCGTGTCTGGAGCCTGATGATCTCGATAAATTGTGCATTTATGTTTTTGTGTTTATTATTATTTGGCCAACAGGGAGGGTTTTCTCAGGTGAGGGAGGACTTTGTCATCTCCTCCAAGGGGCTGAGGTGTCAGAGGGATGTGGGTACCCAACAGGAACGGCTGGGGAGATTGCTCTGTGGTGAGGAGACCCTTCCACCTGAGCACGCCCTGGTCCTGCAGAATCATCAGCCTATTGCAGAGGGTTCCACAGAGCAGGGTGGCCTGCAGCAGGAAGCAGGAAAAGTCCCAAATCCTACAAAAATCCTACAAAATCCTACAAAAACCTTACAAAAATTGACAACTGTCATTGGGAACTGCAAAGAGCATCGTGTCACTGCCTCGAGATTCCGTGGTGAGCGGGAGCAGGGAGCAGATGGGAGGATTTCACTAGATGGCAGCAATTATCTGAGCAGTGCTGGGCAGGGCTCCTTGCTCACCTCCCAGAAATAAATGGAGTAAACCCTGTGTCCTTTGCAAGGGAGGATCAATATTGATGGGAACATGCAGCTGATATTCCATAAATGTTTTTTCCCCTGTTGCATTGGAGTTAATGATTTATGAGCTTTGCCTTCAGCAGCCACTGGGTGCACTTTGGCAAACAGGCTGGGATGGAATCAATTCCCCCAAACTATTGCAGAGAGAACCTGGGGCTGGGAATGCACCTTGGCAGCTGGGGCAGGAGAAATTGTGGGGATTGGAGGAATATTGTCAAAAATCCAACTGCTCTTCCCATTTTATACATTTGAATTTCCCTGCAGCCTCACCTTGGCTCTGAAGCTCCTCATTTTAAGTCCTTATTTCATAGGATTGGCCAAAACCCAGTAACATTTTTCATCCCAAGGTGCTGTTAAGTTCTCCCACTCTGAGCCTCACGTTGGTCTTCAAGCTCTGTGCCCTGTCCAGGATCTGCCTGGTTAACCTGGCTTTACAAATCTGGAAATTTTTTTGTAAAAATGTTTATAGATATGAAATGCCTCAGTGGTTTTATTTGTAAGATCCTTTGTGCCTGGGCAGGGATTTAGGTAGGACGAGCTGTCCTGGGTATGATTTTTCCAGGAGAGGGAACCTTGAACCTGCCCTGAGGCAACTTTGAGCACAGGAGCTTTCGGATGCTGAGATAGTTTTCAGAAGCACCACAACTTCAGCAAAAGCTGCCACATTTCCTGACCACAGAGACTGAAATTTAATGCTAAAAGGAGCTTATCCCACCTTGGTTTTCAAACCACGACCTGTGCCTTCTGATTTATTTGCTATTCCCACTTTTCTGCTTTTTCCCACCGAGCAGGAGGGTTTGGGGATGTGCCTGATGTGCTTGAAGTGTTCTTGGCAGGTGCTGGAGCAGTTCCAGAGCTGCACTTGTCCCATCTGTCCCTAGGCTTGTTCTCTGACCTGGACACCCATTCCCACCTGGGAGTCATCACCTATGGTGTGTCCATGACCACGCTGGAGGACGTTTACCTGAAGCTGGAGGTCGAGGCAGAGATTGATCAAGCAGGTGGGAAGGAGCAGGGCTGTGCCCTTGGCTCTCCTCAGGTTCGGTTTAGTCTCAGTGTGGAATTGTCACTGCTGGAAGGAGGGAACAAGAGGAACGTCCCTCACAGGGTGCTGCTCCAGCATCTGTTGTTCCTTTGGTTCTCACAGCATTCCAGGCTGTTGGAATATTCAGCATGGAAACCAGGAAAAGGCGGTGAATTGGGTGGGGAGTGATTCTGGGAGCATCCAGGGGAAAAGCTTTTTACTTATTAATTTTTCACCCAGCGTGCTCACATCTGACTCCTTGGCTTTACAGTTCACTTGCCTTTTCAAATGCCTTTTATTTTCCTAATGGAATTTGCTTTCAAGAAATTATAAATGTGCAGGATAAAATTAATTTTCAGCCTTTTGTGTGAACAGGAGCTGCACTTAGGGCTGGAACAGCTCAGCTCCTCTCACTTTGAATTAACTTCCAGTCCAAATGAGAAGCTGGGACTGCTTAATATTGCTCCAGAATGAGTCAGTTGTTTTTTTGATGGCAGTTTTGAATGGTTTGAGCTGGTTTAATCGTTCTAGAGCTTTCTGTGTGATCCAGAATTATTAGTATAAGTAAATACATGTACTCTGTAGTGTATGGAAATTACTCCCTGATTAGACTGACTGCCCTGCTTCACAGAGTTTCTGTGGGGCTTTAAGAGGATTTAACAGCTGAATTTGCTGGTGCTGGGTAATGCAGGTGCACACAGAGGCCAAGGGTACGAAACTGGGGCAAATCTGCACCTTTTGGTGGCAAAAATTTCAATCATCTGCCATTTATGTGGTTGGGCTGGCTCAGTGTCAGTGACCTTGGGGTTAAGTTGGGAGACTGGGATGGGATGGGATGGGATGGGATGAGTTGGGATGGGATGGGTGAGGTGAGGTGAGGTGAGGTGACTTCTGCAACAGGAAGGGCAAGGAGTCTCTGGCCCCTGGCTCCTCCTCTCCCGTTTCCAGCCCCCAGCCCTGTCAGAGCATCAATTCCGTGGGGTTTTCTGTGCCCTGTTTCAGATTACAGCGTGTTCCACTCGCAGCAAGTGCAGGACGAGATGGATACGAAGTCCCTGGATGACATGGAGCAGAGCTTGCTGATGCTGTCAGAGGCCAAGGCACCAGCCATGAGCAACTCAGCCCTGTGGAAGAAGCAGGTTTCCACCATAGCCAAAGTGCACTTCCTCAGTCTGAAACGGGAGAACAAATGTGTCAGAGTTATGTGAGTACCGGGGCTTCTCGTTTGTGTGTAGGGCTCAAAACCTCTCTGGATGACACCAGAGAAAGCACATCCTGTCCTTAATTTTTCCCCATAGCTACATTTAAAAAACAGCAAGTGTGGAGCTGTAATTCCTAGTGAATTACTGGTTTTTGGGGGGTGAGGGAGATGTTGTTTTAATAGCATGCACATAAAACTGATTTGGCTTTCACTGAATTGTAACAAACCCCAAACTTTTATTTCTTTCAGGTTGTTGCTCTTCCTCATTTTCCTTGTAGTTCAGATTTTGTTGTTTTTCGTACACCACATCATCAAAAACGCTGTAGTTGCTATCAAACTCTCCCCAGATTTGTACTTGCTGAAGCCTGGAGAGAACTATCACAAGTACAGGAGTCGGCTCCTGCTGCAGAACTCCACAGGTAGGGCAGCAGCTCCTGACTCCACTTCTCTCCTTCTCCCAGTTTTTGAGGTTGGGAATGAACTTTTTCCTTGAAATTAACCCAGATGAGGAGTTTCCAAGTGCCCAGGGATGGTAAACAGTCAGTTTGTGCCATGGGGCTTGGCTTGGAGATCTTCCTCCTCCTCCCATGCCCATGACCTTGTTCTTGCTGTGTCAGAGGATGATCCAGGTGAAAGAACTGGCCAGAAACACTGAGATACATCAGCATTAAAATCCTGCTGTAAAACATCAGGGGAAATCCCTTTTTGGTTCAGCTGAGGATGTTTTAAAAGTGCCCAGCAGTAACCCAGGCAGCAGAAACCAGCATCTGTTTGAGCTGTCAGTGCATCAATAACTTTGTGTAAAATACTCCAGGCTGGTGATGAGGAGGGATTTAAAAGACAAGGAGACGTGGGACATCTCAGGGACATGGATTAGGGGTGGGGCAGTGCTGGGGGAATGGCTGGACTTGATGATCCTGCAGGTCTTTTCCAGCTTGAATGATTCCATGTTGTTTTCTGTCCCCAGAGTCGGATATCGGTGACATTGTGCACTCCCTGGGGGGCATGAACATCCTCTGGGAGATGTTCAATGACAGTGATTATGTCTCGGTGGCACCTCACAGTGCAGCTCTGAACGTGTTTGTCCTTGAGTCCAGGCAGGTAAGGCTGAGACTGGCTGGGCTGTGCCCAAAGAGCAGCTGGTGGGGCTGGCTTGTGAAATTCTTGCCTGAAAAGCACCTCTGGAGTCATGGAATCAAATAATGTCATACAGTATTGCTTATACAGGAGGCTGCAAAGGGGACAAAATGGAAATAGCAGCAAAATAAATGTTCTTCCGTAATTATAATTACAGTAGGCCAATCAAACTTCCATCCCCCTTCTTCCCCACAAGGACACAGAGAACCAGGAGAAAAGTTCTACTTCACAGGAGACTCGGCAGAGGAATTTTTATGGTTCTATTTTTCACTTGTACTGACTGAATTACACAGTTTGACAGAAGTATAATTCCGTGGTGCTCTCATGTGTAAAGAAAAATCAGTTTCCTGGGCTGTAGGTGTTCATAATAACAGGAAGATCTGAACTTTGGGATCATATTTAATCCCCAGCAGGGGAACTGCTCTGCAGCGTGCCGGCTCTGGCTCTTGTTCCCATTTTTATTCCCTGACACTGCTCCCATCGGTGTGACAGTGCAGCCCCCAGCTCCTGCACATCTTTGCCTGTCTGCTTTTAAATCCATTAGCAGCATCATCCCAGAGCAGCTCCTTGTGTGCTTTGTTTTCCAGACTGTAATTGTCTGGAATGCCATTCATCAGAGCGTCACTGCTCCGTGAAACATGCTGGGAATTCATTCCCAATAATTTCTTCTCCAAGAGCCTGCCTGTTTTCCTGAATCAGGCTGTGTGTTACAGGCACCCTGAGCAGCCCTGAGCTTCCTGCAAAGCTCTTGATGATGCACAGATTTATCCCAATGTTCAGGTTTAATTAATTCCCTCTCGGGGAATTGCCCTTCGTGCAGAAGGATTAGTACAGCACATATTTTTCTTCCTAGAATTATGTTTTCACCATGATAATCAACAGCACCATGGTGCATTCCCTGCCAGTTTTGATGAACATCGTCAGCAACCTCCTCCTGCGCAGTTTAAACGTGACTGAGAGCATCCAGATCTGGAGCAACCCCTTCATTCAGGTGAGCAGCTCCCAGAAAATCACCCTAAAACACAGAGGAGGGGGCAAAGCATCCCTGGGTGAGCGGGGGAGGGAAGAAACGCCCCACAAACCAAGGGAAAAGCTGGTTGAGGCTGTCTGCAGGATTTAAGAGGACATGAAAGGTGCTGGAATTTTGCTGTGCAGGTTGTGGAAGGCGAGGAAAAAGGGGCTTGGAAAGAGGATGTTGTGTCAGGAATTAAAGGTTGGGTGGGGCTTGGAGCATCCCAGTCTAGTGGAAGGAGCTGGGGGCTGGAACGAGATGATCCCTACGGTTCTTTCCAGCCCAAACCAATCCATGATCCTGTGAATTCAGTTTGAGTTTGTTGGGGGTTACCTGCAGTTCTTGGTCTGTGCAGAGCTGGAGGGGCCTTTGGGAGAGGAGAGGACCTGCTGCAGGAAATAAATGCTCTGAAAGTTCATTAATTACTATTTATTCCTCATATAAATACTCCCAAAACTTCCATAGGTGTGTTTCTTCCTGCTGCAGGAAATAAATGCTCTGAAAGTTCATTAATTACTATTTATTCCTCATATAAATACTCCCAAAACTTCCATAGGTGTTTTTCTTCCTGCTGCAGCATCTTGACATCCACAGACATCTTATTTTAGCATTCACAGCCATGCTCCAACTCCTAATGCAGTATTTTTTCGGTCCCATTCTGGCACTGAATAAATCTGATTTCTATCCCAGGATCTTCCAGACACAATTTTCAGGCTGGAGATCTATTTTGAAGCCGTGTTACTGGGGATCATCATCACTGGAATGCCGCCCTACTTTGCCATGGACAACGCGGAAAACCACAAGGTGACGCCCAGGTGTCCATGCAGAGATGCACTGGGAGTTAAAAATCCTGGGACGTGGGGGAAGATCCGAAGAGGGGTTTGAAACAATGCCACGAGAGGCAGCATGGGTGGCCCTGGGGTGGAGCAGATTTGGGAAAAGCTTTTCTGTGCCAAGCTCAGCTTGGCGATGGCTGCGTGACACCGGGGCGGATTCACGTCACGTTAATTTTAATGAACACGTGATTAACGCTGTGTTTTCTTCCCCTGTTGCAGATCAAGGCCTACACCCAGCTGAAGATTTCAGGGCTCTATCCCTCAGCTTACTGGACTGGCCAGGCTCTGGTGGATCTCCCTCTGTTCTTCTTCATCCTCATCCTGATGATCGGCAGCCTCTTCGCCTTCCACTACGGCGTTTATTTCTACGTGGGCAAGTTCCTCGCTGTGGTGAGCGTGGGGTGGGGTGAGAGCAGGGTTACCTCGTTTTCCACAAGTGTTTGATTTTCCTTACTTGATTCAGCAGGATTTTCCCAATGGATACACAGGGAAAACGCTGCTGGCACAAAGTAGAATGTTTTTCATGGGGAAGGCGGCTCAGAGTTGGGAGTTTCATTCAGGACTGGAATAAAATAAAGCAGCGCCAGGGGAGGTTTAGGTTGGACACAGGAGGAATTTCTTCACGGAAAGGGTGGTTGGGATTGGAAGGGGCTGCCCAGGGAGGTGCTGGAGTCTCTGTCCCTGCAGGTGTTTAAGGAAGGACTGGCCCTTGGTGCCATGATCTGCTTGGTCACAGCCTGGATTTGATCTCAAAAGTCTTTTCCAGCCTTGTTAATTCTGTGATTTAAAACACCAGGATTTTCCAAGGAAATGCTCCTTTCTTTGTGCTGTCTCAGCCTGCTTTGTGCTCTGTGCTGTAATTGGTAATTGCTCTGTTTGCTGCTAATGACAAGGGCACAGTGACTTTGAGCTCAGCCCCTCTCTGCAGTGAATTGCAGATGGAGATTAAATGGAGGAGACCACAAGACTTCACATCTTTGGTATTCAGAGTGGGCTTCCCTGTGATATTGGCTGGAATTGAGAGGAATCAGCTTTTCCCAGCTGCTTTTCCAGAGTTAATCAGGTTTGGGATGTGGCTGCAGGGCTGCTTTTCTACCCTTGTTTGAATTTCTACAAAAAATGCTGTGGTGGAATTGTTAGGATTTGCCAGAATCTTGAGGTCAGCATTTATGGGAGCCTGTGTTACAAAAAAAAATGGGAAAGAGTTTAAAGGAAACTGAGGGAGGGAGCTTTTTGCCTCTCCACGCATTCTTTAATTTGTCTCTTTAATAATACATTCTCTATGCACCAAGGCAGCAAAATGCATCAAATGAAGTGACAAAGATGAACCCAGAGTTCTGTATCACACTGAGGCAATTCCAGTTGATCCTTATGCAAAAAAATTCCTGCTGCACATCTCCTGAGAAACCTTTCCCGTCCCTGCAGATTTTCTGCCTGATTGGTTACGTCCCCTCAGTCGTGCTCTTCACCTACGTGGTCTCCTTCACCTTCAGAAAAGTCCAGAACACGAAGGAATTTTGGTCATTTATATTTTCAGTGGTGAGTGACTTGGCCTGGAGCTGGGATAAGTGGGAAGATTGGTGATCTCCAAAGCCACAGCAGCTTCCCAGTTATGTCGTTGAACTGTCTGTCCTTAATGCACAGGAAATGGGAAACGTTTACCAATGTCTCTCTCCCTGCCACATCCCGAGTGATAAAAGCTTTATTTAAAGTGCCTTAAATTAGATAACTTATGCTCAGAGAGTCTGAAGTGGATGAAAATGGACTTTTTTTCCCCTTTTCTTTGGTACAGACAGCGTTGCTCTGCACAGTTGTGGCTGAAGTTGCCTTTTTCCTGGACCTTTACCTGGTCACCACCATCCTGCATTATGTCTTCTCCATCTGCATTCCTATTTATCCTCTTATTGGCTGCCTGATTTGTTTTATAAAGGTAAGGGGACTCCAGGGATCCTTTCCAGAACCCTTGGGGACGGCTGGGATTGGGTGGGTGTCTTTAGTGTGTCCTCTGCAGCCATTTAACTCCTGAAGAATAACAGCTGCTTGGGGGAAAATCACCTTTTTCTATTGAGCAAAGTGCTTTGGGTTTAAAATGGGGAAATCAGAAAGTTTTCCATGAAATTTCCTTTCACAAAGTGGAGGGAGCCTACAAGAAAGATGCAGAGGGACTTTTAACGAGGGCATGGAGTGACAGGACAAGGGGGAATGGCTTCAAGCTGACAGAGAGCAGGGTTGGATGGGATATTGAGGAGAAATTCCTCCCTGGGAGGGTGGGGAGGCCCTGGCACAGGGTGCCCAGAGAAGCTGTGGCTGCCCCTGGATCCCTGGAAGTGTCCCAGGCCAGGCTGGATGGGGATGGGAGCAACAGGGGGTGGAATGAGATGGGCTTTGAGGTCTCTTCCAACCCAAACCATTCCATGATTCTGTGATATTCCAAGGAAAACCACATGTTCCTCAGTGAGCAAACCCAGTGATGGGACATGGGGTAATTGGCTTGAAAGCAGGAGCAGCCCCAGGGTTTGGATGGAGTTGTTTGATTTTTTCTTGGAGAGTCTTTGCAGAGCTCAGGAGGTGCTCGAGCACCGCAGCCTGAACGACTGAGATTAAAGCACAGTGTTGAGTTCAGAGTCTCTGGTGGATGATTATTCACCTGAACATGTTTTCCCCTGAATTCCCAGGTCTCGTGGAAAGGCAAGAACCAGAATGGGGGATACTCCCACCCCTGGGACCACGACCCCTGGGACCGGCTGCTGGTGGCAGTTCTGGCTGTGAGCATGGCATTGGATTCTCTATTTTTATAAATAGGAAAAAATCCCTATTTGCTGTAGGGAATTGTCGTTCCTGCTGGGATCCCGTTCTGGCCAACATCTTTATCAGTAAAGATTTGCTCTGATGCTGAGCCTGCAGCTCCTGCAGCACAAGCAGAGTCAGGAAAGCTGCTGTGCCCACCAGCTCAACATCTGCTGCTCCTTTGGCCTGATTAACACTGCCAGTATTAATTCTGATTATTATGGGAATCCCTGCTGATGGAGCAAGAACTCCAGAGAACTCCTTGTCTGTGCAAAAACCCCACATAATTGCTTTTAAATCTAAGCCCACTTTGGTGGTGCATCCTCAGACCCACTGAGCAGCATTTAATGATATATTAAATATATTCTTGGCAACACCAGCACTTTGTGTGGTGGTGCAGAGCTGCAGCTTCTTGTCCCTCATCACTCAGGTGGTGTCACCCCCAGGGTCCCCAGCCTGGCTGGTGACCAGGGTGGTTTTTGTCTGCCCCAGCCCTATTTACAGTGTGTGGTGTGGCTGTTCCTGCTGCGCTGCTTCGAGCTGAAGAACGGAGGGAGGACGGTGAGAGAGGATCCCTTCTTCAGGTGTGTCTCTTGCCTGGTTCTTTTTTCAAGCCATAGTCCAAAGACACTGGTTTTGGAGGTGCTGCTGGTGGTGGTTAAACTGGGGTGTGCAGTGGAAGAAATACAACACCTTTCATTATATCCCATCTGAGGTTCAGTCACTGCAGTGCAGAAATGGGGGCTTTATTTCCTTTTTAGTTCCATCACTGCAAAAGCAGGAATTTTATGAGGGTGTTCCCTATATAAAAAGAGGGGAACTGCCATTCCCACTGCATGTCCAGGGATGCTGTACCCCCACAAAGAGCTCAGCAGGGAGGAGACACAGTGGCGGCCCCTGAGCTCGTCCTGCTCTGGGATGAGCTGCAGGGATCTGCTCCTCCTGGCCTTGGCAAACACAAATGGCAAAGCCCTGAGCCAGCCTCAGCTGAGAGCTGAGCAGAGGCCTCGTGCTGTTTTCCTCCCCTTCAGAAAATGTTTTACAAAAGCCAAGACCTGGAAGCTCCCAGATGTCCCTCATGAGGAGAATGAGGATGAGGATGTGAAGGCGGAGAGGCTGCGAGTCAAAGAGATCCTGAGCAGCCCCAGGAGTGAGGAGGTAAAGCCTGGCTCTGCCCGAACCCCCAAATCTGGAGGCTCCCCAGAGCTGCTGGGATCTGCAGCCACTTCCCTCTTCCCTGCCAGATGCCAGCAATCCTGGTCAGCAGCCTGCACAAAGAGTTTGATGAAAGGAAGGAATTTCTGCTGGGGAGAAAAATAAAGAAAGTGGTAACCAAACATGTTTCCCTCTGCGTGAAGAAAGGTTGGAGTTCAGTTGCTTGCTGTTGAGCTGTTCTATTTATAAAAACAACTCTTGGAACCGTTTATCTGACCTCGTGGGCAATGGTTTGTGTCTTTCTTTAGGAGAAATCCTGGGTTTGTTGGGACCCAATGGAGCTGGGAAAAGCACATTAATTAATATGCTCGTTGGAGAGATTGAGCCAACCAGTGGGCAGGTGTGTTCCATGCTACAGTTACACAAAAAATCCATATTTCAATTTTATTATTGTTAATATTGCAAGCATTCCTGAGGGCGTTTTGCTAAAACCATGCAAAACCAGTTTGGAAATTTACAATATTCTGGATTAAGGTGTGGGCATTTTCCTCACAGGTTCTGATGGGAGATTATTCCTCGGGGCTGAGCAGTGAGGATGACTCGGTGAAATTTTTGGGTTACTGTCCTCAAACGAATCCTCTCTGGCCAGATATCACACTGCAGGAACACTTTGAGATTTATGGTGCTATCAAAGGGATGAGCCAGGCTGATGTTAAAGAAGTCATCAAGCGGTGAGTGAGTTCGTTGGAGAAATCTTTGTGGTTTAACTGAAGTTTTCCTCAGCTTTTTTTATCTTCAAGCTTATGGCTGGAGGGGTTTTGGCTTTTCTTTTTGTGGTTTTTTTTTTCCCCTTCTCATCTTTCCTAATGCAATCTCTGTTTCCATTTAAGTTTGGTTTTAAGCTTGGTTGAAATTCTGCGATTGTGAATTCATAGGTGAGGAGATGAAGGTTCATCTGCAGAAAATTCAGTTGGGATTTTTAATTTTGATATATGTTTTTTTAAAGTTATTTTTTTAAGGTTATAAAGTGCTAACAGTGACCTTTGCAGAAGCTGCAGCGGGGGGGGAGTCCTGGGCTTAGAGCTGTTTCTGTTGTCACCACAGGCTCTTCCAGGACAGGTGGTTTTGTATGGAAGCTCCTATTCTGCTTTTTGCTCTGATTTTTATCTTTGGTACACAAATATTTGTACCTGAGCTCTTCAAAAGGAACTGTTTGCATACTCTGATGAGGGGGAAACCAAACCATCCTCACCCAGCCTCTCACACCTGCTCCTTCCCTCCCCAGCATCACCAGTGTCCTGGATTTAAAGGACCACCTGCAGAAGACGACGAAGAAGTTGGGAATGGGGCTGAAACGCAAGGTATGGGGGGCTCTGGTGATGCTTTGTTCTGGTCTTAAAATCAAGAATCAAACACGGTTAGAAGGGAAAAAGGGGTTTTACCTCGGTATTTATTTTAAGGATCCTTAGGTGCACCACGTCCAGGTCGAATGCACTTCAGTGCCCACTGCAATGCACACCCCAAAAGATCTGGTATCTCATTATAGGTGTTACTAATTAGCATTTCTATCAAAGATTCCCCAATGAGAGGCTCTAATGAGCCCCCCTCCCCGAGGAACCTTCCCCTGGGTGGTTCTAGCTCAGTTTACAAAATGTGTTCTGGAGAGGACCTTGGGGTCTGGGGCACTCTGATCCCTGACTATGAAACCCCTAAAATGTTCAATCTCCTGACTTGACAAACAAGGCCAAGAATGTCGGCTAAAGCACTAAGGATACAGGAGTTGTAAAAAGGTGTAACGGGGGTATAAAATAAAAGACAAAAATCATTATGGCATCACTGGGGTCACCCTGGGGGTCACCAGCACCCTCCCTGTCCTCACCCTGCCCCTCTGCCTTCCCCCAGCTCTGCTTTGCCCTCAGCATGCTGGGCAACCCGCGCGTCACGCTGCTGGACGAGCCCTCCACCGGGATGGATCCCAAAGCCAAGCAGCACATGTGGTGAGTGCTGGCCACAGCTCCAGGGAGTCAGCCTGGCCTGGGGTGTGTGTTATCGACACCAGGGAGAGCCACACACAGGGAATAACCGAGTGGGCTGGGTTGGAAGGGGCCATAAAGATCATCCAGTTCCACCCCCTGCCATGGGCAGGGATACCTTCCACTAAAGCAGAATAATTTCTGCTTGATATCCCACTTAACCCTGCCCTCTGGCAGTGAGAAGCCATTCCCTGTGTCCTGTCCCTCCATCCCTTGTCCCAAGCCCTTCTCCAGCTCTCTTGGAGCCCCTTTAGGCCCTGGAAGGGGCTCTAAAGTCTCCCCAGAGCTTCTCTTTTGATTGAACAACCCCAGCTCTCAGCCTGTATCCAGAGCAGAGAGGCTCCAGCTCTTGGAGCATCTCCATGGCCTCCTCTGGACTCACTCCAGCAGCTCCTCCTGTGTTGGGAGCCCCAGAGCTGGACACAGGGCTGCAGGTGGGGTCTCACAAGAAGGGGAGAATCAGCCCAACCTTCATGCCAGGTGCAGTGCAACTGTGTCCTGTCCCAGAACAGCTTGGGATTTAAAAGCTTGAAAGTTGAAAGAAATCCTTAAAATAACAGAAGGAATACAGATTCGAGCCATCTTTGGGAAATTCAGGTGTTAATTGTTGCTGTGGGAGTAGCAGTAATCCATAAATAAGGGGTCCATCGCAGTCCTCCTTTCCTACAAAGCCAGGATTTGCTGTTGCCTGCCAAATGTTTTTATTCAGGGATGGTTTTGGTTGTGTTTTGTAGGAGGGCGATCCGAGCGGCCTTTAAAAACAAGGAGAGAGCAGCAATCCTGACCACGCACTACATGGAGGAGGCAGATGCTGTCTGTGACCGTGTGGCCATCCTGGTGTCAGGGCAGCTCAGGTACCACCAGAGCCCCCCTGGGGCAGGGGGACAGGCAGCTGCCACCTGGGATATATTTCTCTGAAAATACAGATAAATTTTATACCTTATATTGCAGTGAAATTAATCCTTAACAGCAAAAAGGATCTGTTTGAGGTGAGGCTGTTGTTGAGTACAACTTGTGCTTTCTGTCTGTAATTTGTAGGTGTATAGGGACTGTCCAGCACCTGAAGAGCAAGTTTGGCAGAGGGTACTTCTTGGAAATGAAATTGAGGGAAACAGCAGACGTGCAGCAGGTGGAGTATCTGCAGAGCCAGATTTTGCACATCTTCCCCAACGCCAACCGCCAGGAAAGGTGAGGTTAGACAGATACCCAGAAAATACTGATGTTAATAAAACCCTCTGATTTCACAGCAGCTCCTTGGCACTGGGGAGCAAATGTGAATATTTACACACAGCTTAAAAAAAATGAAGAATGAAAAAGAGGAAGGGATCTGGAAGGCAGCAGAGCCCGGGCTGCCAGGGCGGGGGCCGGGAGCCCGTGCAGATGTTCGGCACAGAGGAAGCAAAACTGGATTAAAAAAACCTGAATTTCTGCATAGCTGTTGCCTGACAGCTTCCTCCTAGGGCAGGGCCCCTGGGAAAGGGCTGAAATCCAAGTCTCTGACTCCCTGCCCTTACCTGGAAATGCCTGAGCTCTCTGGGAGTCTCAGTTTGAGGGTGGGCTGGCTGCTGTTCCACCAACAGCTCTGAGTTCCTGCCGCATGCACCCGAGGGTTTGGCTCGGTGACTGGAGAGGCTCCACAAAGGGCACTGCAGGCATCCCATGAGGAGTGTGATCCTTGAGGGATCATGAGTGTGATCCTTGCTCAGACGTGGGATGTGCAGGGTGGGAGGGGAGTTCCCTCTCCAGCAGCAGTTGTGGGGGGCAGAGCAGCTCCCTGTGCTGCAGTCGGGGTTGCGGGAACAGCTGCGTGATGCAAACTTCCAGGGACGTGCTGTGACCTCCCAGCTCAGCTGAAAGGCAAAACCTCAGGACTCTGGGAGTTCCAGGCAGCAAATCTGCCATGAGTAAGCAGAATATAAATGACTGAATCTGAGTGGAAGAGCATGAACTTAAAACAGTCTCAGGGGGGTCTCAGCTGATGCACCTGGAGCTGCATCATTCCCCTTCTCCTGTGTGATCATGACAGTCAAAATACCTGGAGTAACCTTCAGAAAATAAGTTAAAATCCATTCCATTGGATATTAATATTTTTACTTTGAGTGATTTTGCTTGAAGCTAAATTTGTTTTGCCTCTTTGTTCCAGCTTTGCTTCTATCTTGGCGTATAAAATCCCTAAAGAAGACGTACAGTCGCTTTCACATTCTTTTTCCAAGCTGGAAGAAGGTAATGAAGCACTTGCCATACATCACACATACAAATCCTTTTGTCTCCCATAACTGACTCTTTAGCTATGTGGTGTCACTCATCCATTTCTGTTCCAAATTTATTTAATTTATTTTTCTTTTATTGTTGTTGTCCCCAACTCTGTTTCTTGTGAAACCAAGAGTGAGTAAAGTGTCCCTAACTCTGCTCTTACCAATTCCTTCACCAGTAAAACACGCCTTCAACATCGAGGACTACAGCTTTTCTCAAGCAACACTGGAGCAGGTGTGTTAAATTCTATTTTGTGAGTGTAAAACCTGCCACATGAAGGTGTCAGAGGGCAGGGTTAGATGGGATATTGGGAAGGAATTCCTCTCTGTGAGGGTGGGGAGGGGCTGGGATGGAATTTCCAGAGAAGCTGTGGCTGCCCCTGGATCCCTGGAAGTGTCCAAGGCCAGGTTGGACGGGGCTTGGAGCACCTGGTCTAGTGGAAGGTGTCCCTGCCCATGGCAGGGGTGGGATGGGATGGGATTTATGGTTCCTTCCAACCCAAAGCATTCCATGATTCCATGATGATGAGCCCTGTGCAGGCAGCTCATCCCCCAGGCTCTGCTCTCAGGCCGCTGGGGCCGTTTTGCTGTTGCCTGTTGGGGCATTTTTGGGAAACTAAATTCCCTTTTTTCAAAGTGAATCACATCTGCCAGCTCTCCAGCTCCTCTTTATTCCTGTTTTCCCCTCTAAAAATAAGATGCCAACTGCAGTGACTGGAAGAAAGCAAATGTGTGGTATTAGTGGAAAAGCTGCTCTGATTTATTCCAAGAACAGGCATTTGCTGTTCGTAGCTGGAAGGAGGATGAAGCTGAGACTTGTTATTGCTTATTGTGGATTAATTATTGCTGACAATTAATGTCCTTCAGTGTTGAACTTCCTCTTCATTGTGGTCTTGAAGAAAAGAGGTGGGAGGGCAGGAATAAGGAGAAAAACCTCAAAATACTGAAAATTTGCTATTCAGAGATGAAGCAATACATTGAATACTCGTGAGGTTTTTAGCATGAGTTGTATTTGTGACCAAGGAAGTTCCTACAAGGGTCTCTTCATGTGTTCCAGGTGTTTGTGGAGCTTGCTAAGGAGCAGGAGGAGGAGGACAGCAGCTTTGGCACCCTGAACAGCAGCCTGTGGTGGGACAGGACGCAGGAGGACCGAGTCATTTTCTGAGCTCCTTGTGCTCATGTCGGTGCCAGCGCCGATCCTCTGTCTGCTCCTCGGAGCTGGGGTGGGCAAGGACAGCTGGGTTTGGAAGCCCTGAGTATGTCCCACCATCCTGGCCTTGGGAATAACGCCGCAGGAGCGGTGAGCATCCCACTGCTCCTCTGGCTGACCCGAATCCCTCCTCCCCTCGCTGTTCCCGGTCTGTGTTGGGCAGGAGGGCGCTGCCACGGCAGCCGGGCGTCTCCTGGTGTTGGTGGCTGGGGCAGGAGCTCCCACCTGCCTTCCCTTGGCTCTGCTGGGCCAGATGTTGGGCTGTCCTTCAGGAAGATCCCACATCTGAGCAAAGCCGGTCGCTGCTGGAGCATCCTGCCCCGCGGGGTGGTTTGCAGGGTCTGCCCATGCCCTGGGGTGGGAACTGCTGCCTGTCCTGCACACCCATCCCTGTGAGATCCTGCTCCGCCACCAGCTGATCCATCCCTGCTTCTGCTTTGAAGATGCACCTGCTTAGAAGAGAGGGGGGAAAACCACTGCAGAGTCACTGTCCCACTGCAAGGAGGGTCCTGAATTGCACCGCGAGCTCGGCTTGGCGTCCCACCAGTGTGAAAATGTTCATTTGCAGGCACAACTTGGCACTTGTTGGCACTCCCAGCCCTCTCCCCTGCAGGCTGGCAGCTGTGTGCTGCCATGTGGGTGCCACTGGGGTTTGTCATGCATGCTGGGGGGCACAGGGGGTGGACAGAGTGGATGTGCTCCTTCCCCTGCTTGGTTAAAAGTACAGAGACATGACTGTCGGGGTTTGATGCTGGCTGAGCACCAGGCACCCATGAAAAAACCATCTACTTATTTTCCTCTGCTATAGCCAAGCAGAGGAGGGGAAATTAAAACTTCATTTTCATGAGTTGAGATAAGGATTATTGAAAAAAAACAAACCGCTTTAAGGCAAAACAGATTCAAAACTTAAACAGTATAAAGAAGATTTATTAACAGAATTAAAAGTAAAAAGGGTAATGAGAACCAAAGTGAACTTTCAGGACATCTTGCTTTCCCAGTCCCTCCCTCTTTCCACCAACTGTGCAAGGAAACAAAACATGGGGGTTTGGTCAGAATTGCACGTCTTAAAAGTCTTTCTTCAGTGTGCTTAAGGAAAAGAGTTTCTTCTGCTGTGCCGTGGGATCCTTCCCACGGGAGACAGTTCTCTGCGAACTTTTCTAGTGTGGTTTTAACTTCCACAGGCAGCAGTCCCACCCAAACCTGCTGCAACGTGAGTCCTTCCCACAGGCCAAGCAGTCTTCCCATAACTGCCTAGCGTGGGTCATTTTAGTTCATGGGGTTTAGTCTCTTAAGGATGAGCTGTTCTAGTTTGGGAGCAAAGGCTCTCTGTCTCTAGAAGCAAGGGTCCTCTCTCTCTGTTCGAGTTCCTCACTAGATTACAGCTTTTCAGCATCCACGCGCTCCAGCGTGAGTACTCTTCTTCACGAGCTGTGCATGGATCTCTGCACCCTCCATGCATCTCATGAATTACAGGGACACAATTTGTTGTATTATAGTCCTCACCACAGCCTGCAGGAGAATCTCAGCTCCGGAGCTTGGAGCACCTCCTCCCTCTCCTTTTTCACTGACCTCAGTGCTGCCATGTTGGTTTTCCTCACATGTCCTCACTTTTCCTCTGACTTGGAAGAAAATTGGTGTCTCTAAGTTGCACTTGAGAGATTGATCTTGTCCAGGCTCCACAGTGGGGAATTGCTCACCATGTCTCGCTGCTGGCCACTTGATCCCTGTGGGGACCGCACAGCCGAACCCGGCTGCATGGTCCTCACCGGCATCACACAGGCAGTCCCAGCCTCAGGAGGGCTCCGGCCTCAGGAGGGCTCCGGCCTCAGGAGGGTCCCGGCCTCAGGAGTGCTCCGGCCTCAGGAGGGCTCCGGCCTCACGAGGGTCCCGGCCTCACGAGGGTCCCAGCCTCACAAGGGCTCCGGCCTCACGAGGGCCCCGGTCGTGCGGTCCCGACCTCGGGAGGGTCTCAGCCTCAGGAGGGTCCCGGCCTTGGGAGGGCTCCGGCCTCAGGACGGCCCTGGCCATGAGGTCCCGACCTTGGAAGGTCCCAGCCTCAGGAGGGCTCCGGCCTCAGGACGGCCTTGGCCATGCGGCCCCCGGCAGCCCCCGCCGGGATGGGCCCTGGCGGCCGCCTCACCACCCCTCAGGAGAAGAAAGAGCTTCCCTCCCTATTTCCTTTCTTAAATATGTGATCACAGAGGTGTTACCAACGTGTCTAATTGGGTTGCTCACCAGCCCATCATCAGAGCCTTCAGCGATTGGCTCTGTGCCGGACATGGAAGTTTCGAGCAGCTTTTTCTCCCGCCCACTAAAGCGAGGTTCTGTTAAACCGACACGCTGTCCTTACGGGGTTTGCGGAGATGTGGTTCTGCCTTGTCTCCATTAAAAACAGTCTGATTCTTCCCCTGGCTGTAACCACATGTGTCCTGCCAGCTGCTCTCACACACAGTGCTTTGGAGATGTTTCCTTTTCCTTGCCAGTGCATTCATGAGCGCCGGTGTTTCCCAGTCCCTCGTTGTTGTGGTTGCAGTCAGTCGCACAGGGACATTTGCTTGGGCCTGGCCTGGCTGTTTGTCACCCCCTTTGTCAAACCCCAAATGAAATGGTCCCAATTCACAGCCTCATCCATAAGAAAGGTGCCTTTGGTTTGCATAGAAGCACTAAGAAGAGTAGAATATGTGGTCCTTTAGCCTGAGAAATGACAGATGTATGTTGAAAATATATTATTTTTTTGGTTTTTTCTACACAAAGCTATCATCACTTTTTTTAGTGTTATAAGGTGAAATTAAAGATTGCTCCCAGTTCATTTTGCTCTGCAATGAACAGGTACAGAGATGTGTTTATATTGAGACATTGGCTTCATAAGTCATATCACTCTATGTATCTTGACTTTAAAGTTAGAAAAGACCTTTGTTTTTCTTGAGAAAACTCAAAAAAATGGGTAGAGTTGGAGTTGTGTGTCCCAGCTGTTTGTAATTATCAGGCAACAATGTGTGTGGTTTGTCTGATAATGCTTTATCAGTGTGTTCAGCCAAAATCTGTTAATTCATTGATTTCTTATACAGGGACATGTGAACTCTTTATGTACAATTTTACTTCCTCTTTTGTACCCATAGGCTGCATATAAATGCACAGCTTTGGGTTCGGAGTTAAAATTTGAGCCCAATCCCTGCAGAAAGCCCTGGATATCCCATTTGCTTCCCCAGGGAACCACAGGGATCCCTGGAAATGAGGGATTAAAGGACAGGATTAAAGCACCAGCCTCCAAACTGCAGCTCCAGTGCTGCCTGACAGGGGTGGAACTTCCCCGTCAGCAAAGAAAAACACCCCAAATTCAGGTGTTTGGTTTCTTTAGACCCAGCCCTGCTGCTGGCTGGGAGCTCTGAGCTTTTTCCTTTATTTGGAGCAATTTGGGACTCGGAATTCTGCCTGTTGGCACTTTCCCATGCAGGTGTGTACAAGTTCAGTGCATTTTTTCCAAATCCCTCATTTCTTTGGTCTCTTTTTGCCAATGGTGTTTCAGCCAAGTGTCACTATCGATCCAGCACGCTCTTGTCACATGGATTTAGGGAATCACAGTGTGACCTGTGAGCAGCCTTGGTGTCTGCCTTGAATTTATTCTTTACCTTGGAGTTAATAGTCTGTAAAATAGTTCTGTGCTGTCTGGGTGATACCACCCTCTTTCAGATATTTCTGTATTTCCTCACATTTCAGATGTGAAAAGTTTGGATTAGAAGCTCGGTTTGGGGCTGTTGTTTATCTTGGAGGAGCCCAGTGGATGGTGGCACTGGTTTTTGTGCAGCTCGTTAAATTTGGCTCGTTAAATTAATTCCGTGTTTGGGTGGGATCTCTTTGGCCTGGTGACATTGTGTGTCAAACTGGGGTAAAATTCCACCCCAAAACATCACTGTCCTCATAGTGTGTTGTGTCAGAAGTGCTTCAAAGTGTCATAAGATGTCTGTAATCACCAAAATAGGGAAAAAAACCAGGCAAAATGAAACCAGGGAATGCCCTGGGAACAGGAGGGCTTTATTCCTGGGATTTGAAGCCCCTTCGTTCAGCTGTTATCAGTGACACGCCAAATCCCATCTGTCCAACACACACCCAGCCTGTGCTCCCAGAGATAAACTGGATTTGGAGGGATTTGGGGTCAATCCACCCAGTTTGGGTCACCATTCCCAGGTGAGATGGTTGGAGCTGCCTTGCAGGGTTGTTGTGAGTAGCTGATGTACCCAAAGCTTGGAAAACGCGTTCACTTCGTGGTGTTGTTACAAGGTTGTATTTTTCTATGGAGAGTTTAACGTGTCTGGTTTTGTTTACACTCCCAAGAAAAGTCTTTATTTAAGAGTCTCTGTGTATAGCAAGTGAGATTTATTGCACAGCTGACATCCAGAGCCCTGGCAGCAGAAGCAGAAGGTGTCAGGCCTGAAGGGGACACATTTGTGACTCTCCTCCTGCTGCTGGACCTTGTGCAGTTTATTTTACGCACTCGCCTTTCTTTCACCACTTGGCTGTACTTGTAAAGGTGAGGGTTTTCCTTTCCCAGCAGGAAGTACTTCCAAAATAAAGATGGATTGGGTTGTTAAACGCTTGGCTTTCTGTGGCGTGGGTGTTTTGCTGTGCTGGAAACGGGGATGGTTTTCAAAATTCTGGGTTGATTTTGAGGTGCACCAGAGTTTCAGGTGGTGGGGCTCAGGCAGAGCGTGGGGGGCCCTGGCTCTTGGCATGGCCAGGGCTCTCAGGCTGCAGTATTTACATGTTTTTAACTGGATTTGGGGGAATTTTGCAGTGTTGCAACACTCGGGATTCGACCGCCCGCAGTTGTGTCGCGTTTTGCAGCCGGATTCATTCAGCCCAGCTCAGGGCTAGCAGTGACCCCACGGCAGCTGCGTGCTCCTGGCATGGCACATTGTCCATCTGCAGGGGTGAATCACCTCCAGCCACTGGAAAATTAACCCCAGTGAAAAAAAACCAATGCATTTTTGTGTTTGGAGCTGTCCCCAAGGTGAACTTGCTTGGGTGGGTGCGGGCTCTGGGGTGAGGGGCAGTGAGATGGGGGAGTTTGAATGAAGGTGGGACATGAAATGTGCTCTGCAGGGATGGAGGCCACTGTCTGCTCCTGGGATGTCCTGTGGGACTGCCAGGTCCCTGGACCGACCGTGCTGAGGAAGAGGAGGAGGTGGTCACCTCCAGCCTCGTGGGTCAGTGAAGGGTGTAGCAAAATAAAAGGGGTTTGTGCTCCCTGAGCCCCTCAGTGGAGAGGAAAATAACCCCAAAGAAGTGTAATCTGAGCTTGGGGACAGTTCCCAGCATTTCGTACTCGTTTGTTTCTGATGGTGCAGAAGGGCAGTGTGCCATGCAGGGGTTTTTTTTTTTTTATAAGCTGTAAAATTAATTCATTCCCTTATAATGCTTCTTTTAAGAGATGTCCAGAAAGTCCCTGATTTAACATACTGAATTTCTCTTTGATAAGGGTTTCCCGGACCTCTCACTGTTCCTTTTCCCTTTGCTTGGCATGTCCCCCTGGAAGGGTCTGGCTCCCTTCCCAGCCCCTCTCCTCCTCCTGGCAGATACAAAGTCTGATCCCAAGTCCCCTGCTCAGAAATCTTGTGGAGCATCTGCTTTGGGGATTTAATTAATGATACTTTGAGATGTTCTGTGTTCTCCTGCTGCTGCTCAGTGAAGCCCTGAGGAGTTGGGGTCCCACCTCAGCAGCAGGGCCGGGAGCAGGATGGGAAACCCCAAGGAGTGCTTGGAGCAGGTGTCATTTTTATGTGGAAAAGCATTTTCTGTAGATAATGTGCAGTCAGGGCAGGGCTTCCTACAGCTGGCTCCCACACTGAGGGACAGGTTTCGGTCAGAAAAGTGCTATTTTTTGGTGAAGTGCATCTCAGATGGGCTTTTTGCAGTCATGGGGAGCCTTCCCCGTTGCTCCCCTGTTGCCCAATGCGAAGGGATGCCGGAAAACGCTTCTGCTGCTCTCCTAAATGAGCTCATGCCTTGAAAATGAGTAAATCAGCAGCTGCAGCAGAGCCCCGGCCTTTTGTTGAGCAACAACCAGACGGCCCTTGTGATTTGAGACAGCTCTGCAAATCAAATGCACAATCCTCAAGCTGTGGAAGTTCCGGGACAGTCAAATTCATTTAACTCGTTGAATTATCCCGTGGCCATGCACCCTTCCAGCTCATTTGGATTCCCTGGCTTGTCTGATTTCCTCACCTCCCTGTTTTGAATGCAGATCCACTGGAAAGATGTTTTGTTTTTAAAAGCCCAACGCGCTCCGTCCTGCTTCCAGCTGTGCGGCAGCTGCTGGAAAAGCAATTAAAAGGAGTGGAAATTGGGGAACAAAACCGCTTAAAACAATGGGGAAAGGAGAAAGAAGAACTGAAATCCCGTTGGTCCTGGGGTGCAGGATTTGTCTCAGCAGAGGGAGGAGCATTTGCTGAGTCAGGCTCTGGGCACCATGGGGATAAGGCAGCAGAGTTTTCCCTCTGGAGAAGCTGGGACAGGGACAAGGTGGCTTTGCCACCTCTCAGGAGCTAAGGTTTCCCCCTCCCAGGCCACCCCAACTCTGCTGCCTGGTGGGAAGCTCTGCAAGGGTTGAGTTAAATCCTCCAAACCGTGGTGTAAACATCCCCAGGCTCGGGGCCAGCTGGTTGTAGGTGTTGTTCCAGCGTTGGGTCATCGCTCCAGAAGTTTTGGGAGGGTTTGCCCGGGCGGTGACGTCAGGCTGGAGAGGGGCATGGCCACCGGGCTGGGCCACGCAGCTGAGCGTCCCCGGGGCTGAAAAGGGACAGCAGCCCGGACACCTCAGAGCTGGAGGAGACCTCGTCCCAATGGAAAACACACCATCAGGTAAGGAGTTAGGTGTTTCTCCTTTTTTTAAAGGGAAAATTAATTCAGAAGTAGACATGGAAAAATTCTCCCTGGGGCAGTTTCATGCAGGGGTTGAGTTTGATGATTGATTTTTCCTAATTAATGCTTTATGATGCTGAATGCATAAAAGTTGCACCTTCCAGCTCTGTTCTCTGGTGGACTACAAGTTCACATCAAAATATTTTAGAGGGAAAGGAGCAAAAATACTCAGCTTTTCTGGGTGTGTGTGGGTTTTGGCTCTCCCCGTGGATGGGCTTTGGCTGCAGGTGAAGAGCTGCAGGTTGAGCACTGGGTGACGATCCCTCCCTCTGCCCTCCTCCTCCTGCCTTGCTCTCACTAAAGGCACCTAAAAGTGCAAAACCCCCAAATTTCACGTCTCTGTATGAGCTGAAGTGCTGAGCTTTGATGAAAGGCAGGCTTAGAGCTGTTATTTTCAAGTTGAGAGCAGGAAAAAACAACCTGTTTCAAAGTTTGTGTGTTGGAGTGGAGTCAGTGCAAATCTCTCAGATTCGTCAGATGCGAGCACAAAAACCTGCAGGAACTGGCGAACAGGAGGGGATGGAAAGAGCACCTCTGCACTCTCCATGTGCAGGGATTAATCCTTGGCTCTGGGAAAGCCAGAGGATCCTCTGGGAAGTGTGAGATGCAGCATGGATTGCTCCCTTTGAACCCAGCATTGAGAGGCTCCTGAGGAGCAGCTTGATTATAGGAACTAAAATCAGAAACTCCTCGGAATACTTTGGGTTGGAAGGGACCTTTAAAACTCATCCAGTCCAACGCCCCTGCAATGAGCAGGACATCTTCAAACAGACCTCAGTAAATTAAATTTATAGAGGAAAATAATCTGAAAAGGTGCCATAGAGGAATTCCCCGAGATAGTAAATAAAGGGATTACACGGGATGTGCCTTCCTGAGACAACTTCTGGTAGACAAGAGCTGCACATGGGATCCAGCAAAAGTTATTGCAACACCTTGGCAGTGTGTTCCTGGAGAGCAGGAAGTTTGGTTGCATTTAGTGAGCCTCAGGAGACATCCAGCTTTACAAGTCATTACTGGATTAAAGTTTCCCGAATATCCTTGCCTCCAGATCAGTTTCTGATCTGGAGTTTATTTCGCCTTCTGAATCTGAAGTTTTGAACCTCAGGCCTTGCAGAGGATTCTCTCTTACTTATATTTTTTACCTTTTTGATGATTACCTGATAGATTAATTAGATACCTAATTTAAAGTCAATAATAGCTAATATTTATTAGGTATCTGATTGAAAGTTAAATTCTACAGCATCTGTGGGCAGCATCACTTGTTTGAATTCCTGGATTCATATTTGGCTCCCAACGGTATTTGCTTCTTGCTCCACAGGCAAAAAGTAAATTCAAACTGGTACAAACTTATTTAGAATTTTCTAAAAAGTTTTAGATTTGCTCCATCATTTTTAAAATTAAGTGTTTGTTGTGTCTGTAGAAATTCAGTGCATCTTTTAAAGACCATCATATTTTCCTTGTTATCCAAATATCACCACCCTTTGTTTACTGCCCAAACATCCTGGGCTGAGCTGCTGCTTTCAGTTCAAGACTGAAATCCAGACCTGGGCCAATAAACCAAAGTAACATTTCCTAGAAATCCCTTCCTATTTACCCTTAACCTTCAGTGCAGGCAGCAGTGGGGAAGCGCGGGAAGAAGCTGCAGGCAGGGAAAGCAGAGCACCAGGAGGTAAGATAAAATAAGCCCTGGGATAACACTCAGAAGGTAAACAGGGATCCTGAATCCCTTGCCCCCGCAGTACACAAATATTTCATTCTTCCAAAAAACAAGCACTGAAGGGAGCAGAGTAGTGGAAGCCTTTATTAACTCCAGCTGCCCAGTCCGTGAAATCAGGAAGCGCTGTCCAAGGGGAGCGGAGCACTCTGAGGTTGCTTTGATTTTGGGTTTCAGCCATTTTGGAGGATTAAACCACAAAAACATGTTGGGAGGCTCCCTGCCCTGCTCCCCTGGGAAGGGGGTGAAATCCATCGCTCTGAACTTGCTCCCGTTCCTGCTGCTTGGCCATGTGACTAAATCTGGAGCTGAAATAAATATCCCAAAGAAATACTCCCTGCTCAGTATTTGAGAGGGTATTAAGGAGCACCTGGGTGTTCTAATGCTGCCCTGCTTTAACTGCACTGAAATTCCTTAATATTTGGGTGAAAACAGAGCAAATTGGTCTCTTACCAGCCTGGTGAAGCAGGCAGTGGCAGCCTCTATTTTAGGCTATTTTCAGCATCTCCCCAGTGTTTGTAACGTGGTTCAGGGTCTGGCTCAGAACCCAGAGCACGTGAGTGGTGGTTTGCCAACAAACCACGTGTCTGAGGGCAAGGCACGAATTCACTTTCTGCAGTGAAACGTGGAAAGGGAGCAGTTGTCTCATTCCACAAAACCTCTTTGGGATGAGGAAGGATGAAGCTGGATGAGGAGGGATGAATCTGGATGAGGAGGGATGAATCTGGATGAGGAAGGATGAACTGGATGAGGAGGGATGAATCTGGATGAGGAGGGATGAATCTGGATGAGAAAGGATGAACTGGATGAGGAGGGATGAATCTGGATGAGGAGGGATGAATCTGGATGAGAAAGGATGAACCTGGATGAGGAAGGGTGAACCTGGATGAGGAAGGGTGAATCTGTGCACGTGGGAGAGGCAGCTGAATCCAACCCAGCTCTGTTCCCTTGCATGATCTTGGACTATTTCCTTTGAATCTTAGTTGTCCAAAGTTGAGGAGACAAGTTCTCTCACTTCGGCATGTTCTTGGCTTCCCCTGAAGTGGTATTTATCCAGGTAAATATATCAACTCCCAGTGACCTGTTTTATTCTAAATTATATCATTTTCTTTCTCATCTTAGCCGGAAAAATGCAGGCGGTATCCAAGAAAGCCTCACAAATATTTCAGCAAACCTGTGCTCTCCTGTGGAAAAATATTCTTCTGGTGTGGAGGATGAAGGCCAAAAGTTTTCAGGCAAGTGTCGGTCCTTCCAAAGGGAAATCAGGATTTCCACTACAAAGTATTTTCACGTTGCATTGTTTTTGTGTGAGGGGATAAGAGAAGGCTCAGCTGTGGTTCCCTGGGAAATATCAGCAGTTCCTCCTTCCTGTGACACTACAAAAGTGCCTCGTGACAAAGCTGGCTGCTTGCTTTTGGTTGTTGATCCTGCCCTGTTCAGAGGAACACAATGTCCAATTCATGGCTGCAGTGTCAAATTATCCACAGACCTCGCTGGCTCTGGGACTAAGAAAACATGTTTTCCATCTGAAACATTCCTCAGATTTCAAAACCATCACACCTGTGGGACAGCTCTCCCTCATGCACAGGGAAAAGGCCGGAGGAGCTGCACTGGGCAGTGGGGTCGGAGCTGGGTTAGAAGGGTCCTGGAGGAGCCTCCCCACAGCAGCAATTCCCTGGGCTGCCCCTCACCTCTGCATTTCCTTCCTTCCTTCCCTCCAGGAATGGGTGGCATCGCTGCTTTTCATCTACATCCTGAGGGACTCAGCGGGTCTGATCATGTACTACTCCACCCAGGAGCTCCCGTACAAATTCCTGGGGCGCCTGGATGACCCGGCCTTCAACGCCACGGAGGTGACACTGATGTACACCCCTGCAACCAACACCACCAGGAGAATAATGGCAAAAGTGGCTTCCAGCTCAGCACTGAGGGGTAAATGCTCTTAAATCCATGTTCCAGCTGCAGTGTCTGAAGTGGCCCAGGCCCACCCTCATGGTGGAGAGGGACAAGAGCATTTGTCCCACGTGGTTTTTGAGGGAACAAATGGTGGCGATGCCTATTTTCATTGTTGCCTGAATAATCAGAGTTTCAGCTGTGCTGGTGTTATTCTTTTCTCTTTTTTTTAAATATTATTTATCTATTCTAATGGCAGGTTTAATAATAGAAGAGATGGAAAATGAGGAAAAAATGGAAGAAAAAGGAATTTTGGAGGATGAAACTATCGGTGTGGTTTTTAAAGATGACTTCTCCTACACTCTCAGATTTCAAATGGGCAGAGCGGCGTTTCCCAATGAAGGCTTTGAGCACATCGGTAACAAAATAAATGAAACCACAAGCTTTGATTTTGCTTTAAAAACTGTTTAGCTGGATTTCTGTGCTGCTGTGCCACCCCGAATGGATGGAGGCTGCATGTGCCAAATGGCTCAAGAAAGACAGGAGTTAAAATTCGAGGGTTCGTGGCTGTAAAAGGAAAAAAATATCAGAGAAAAAAGTTTGAAGAACAAAAATGTCATCTACAGTCAGAGAATCAGAGAATCCCAGAATGGTTTGGGTTGGAAGGGAGCTCGAAGATCGTCCAGTGCCTTTTTGCCCCTCTCCCTTTTATACCTTAACACATCAAATCATGCCTGGAAAAGGAGAATTGTGTGTGCATTAATGTCCCTCTAACATGCAGTGCACGGCCAGAGACTTAACACATTAAAAGATAAAAGGCTGAGTAAAACCCAATCTTGATTTCCTGACACTTGGGTAAAACACATTTTCAACCCCACGTGTTGTGCACAAGTATTTATATGCACAAATATAAGGAAATGTATTCATTAATATTGATTAATTCTTATTAAAAATTTGTTTCCCCAACAGAAACCTGCTGGGATTTTTCATCAAGTCACTGCAAAGTTCCTCTGTACTGGTACGGGGGGTTCCTCTCAGTGCAGTCCAGCATTGATGCAGCAGTCATAGAAGTAAGTGTGCTCATGATGGAAAATACGTTTGCTGTTCTTTCCAGAGTTCTGTGTGAACTTAAAAACCAAACAGACAGACAAAAACCAAACTGACTAAACCAAAAACCAAGAAAACCACCAAGCCAGTTCGTTTTTCCATCCCTAAAAGTGTTCAAGGCCAGGTAGGATAGGGCTTGGAGCAACCTGGGATAGTGGGAGGGGTGGAACAAGGGGATCTTTAAGGTCCCTTCCAACCCAAACCATTCTGGGATTCTGTGATACTCTTGATTTTTTGTGATCGTTAACTTCTTAAATACTTCGTGTAATTCAAACTTTAAAAGAAGGACAGATCATTCTCATGGCTTGGGGCAGTGAATGGAACAAGGATTTAATAGTGTTTATTGCAAGTCAATACAAAAAGACACTAAATCCTGTTTATTTGCTTATAAACATAACCTTATTACTGACAAACTCACAATTTTAATGCTTATAACCCCCTGTCTGTTCTGATGTTGACTGTTTCACTGCAAAAATGAAATTAATGACTGATTTCTTTTCTTTAGATGAAAACCAACCACTCTGTCTGGAAAGAAATGGAGTCAATCACTGGAGTTCATCTGAAAACCCCCGTGATGAAACCTCTGTTTAAGCTGGATTACCTGTGGTTCATCATCTGTGCCATACTGAGCTACTGCTCGTACATGCACTTTTTATCAGTGAAAGTTCTCAAGGAGAAGAAGCAGCTGAAGATACTGATGAGAGCAATGGGTCTGCAGGACATTGCCTACTGGTAAATCTCAGAAATTAATATGTAATTGCAGGCATTATTTTATCAACTGTATGGAGCAACCTGGCCTGGTGGGAGGTGGCCCTGCCCATGGCAGGAGCTGGAATTAGGGGATCTTTGAGGAACCATTCTGGGATTCTCTTTGCTGGGGGACCTCAGTTTCCAAGCCTGTTGCTCTGAGACAGGTTTTTTGTAGTTGTTTTGTTGCTCTGCTCCTGCCAAAAAGGAGGAGGAGCTCTCCTTGTGGAGTAGGGGTGTGTGTAGCAGGGTTCTGGGTGTGCAGGGGTTGTTTGCCTTGTGGATGCACACAGAAAAAGTGAAGGAACAACAAATTCTGGAGAAACGCCTGAATGATGAAGCGGAGGAGGGACACAGGGTCTGTCCAAACAGGCTTCCTAATCCATCTGGGCTTGAATATTTTAGGTGATTAGGAAAAGCACATGGATAAAAGGTCCTGGCTGCAGATTCTCTGTGTCCCTTTGCTGCCATCGCTGCACCTGCAGAGATCTGGGCATGTGCAAGACCTGAGTTTGTGGAAGAACTTTTTTCCTGAGCAGTAACCAAGCACTGAACAGGCTGCCCAGAGAGGGTGTGGAGTGTCCCTCACTGGAGATACTCCGGACCCATCTGGACACATTTCTGTGCCACGTGCTCTGGGATGACCCTTTCTGAGCAGAGACGTTGACCCTCTGCGTCCCTTCCAACCTGACCCTTCCTGTGACCCTCTGATATTTGCAGTCCAGCCTGGAAGCTGTAAATGGATGAAATTACAAAATATTTGAATTAAAAACAAAGTGCCTTGTATTGGCAATGTCAAGGCAAGTGTTGTCATGCTCAGGGACAAAAATAACACTGTGCCTTCCTTTGTAGGTTATCCTGGAGCTTGCAGTACGCTGTGTACGTCTCCATCACAGCCAGTCTGCTGACCTGGGTCACTCTGAGTGAAGTTTTTGATCACAACAGCTTTTTGGAAGTGTATTTCTTTTATTTCTTTTATGGCACAGCATCTGTAAGTCTGCTTTTGTATTCTTATGTGATGCACCCTTTTTTTTTCCTGTTTCCTAATTAAAATATCTGAAAGACTGCAGAGTTTTCTAGGGCTGGTGTTATATGAGAAAGTAACAAAAATACACTGCTGTGATTTATTGTTATTATTTGTAGGCTATTATATCACTCCCATTACATTTTGTGAGATTCTGACTCAAAATCAGAGGAAAGAGAGGTGCTAAAATGATGCTGGGAGTGATTTGTCTGTCCCTATAAAACTGCCCTAAATCTCAGAGCTGTCTGCCAAACAAAGCATCTGTAGGGAACAACTGAAACTCTAATTGCAGCAGAAATGCATCCTGCTAACTACTGGTTTTCTCTGCTGCAGATTCACTTCACTTTCCTGCTCAGCTCGTTGCTAAAGCAGCCAAATATTTCCAGTTTTGTGGGATTTCTCCTTCACATCCTCTTTGGGTCGCTGGGCTTTTTGACGCTGTTTGAAAAACTGCCACGGGCTTTGGAATGGATTTTAAACCTCTTCAGTCCTTTTGCCTTCACAGCTGGTCTTTCAACGGTATGTCCAAAATAAAACCAGTGCTCATCACAAAAGCTCAGCCCCCAAAATTCTGCCAGAGAACAGCAAAATCCAAAGTTTGCATCGCCAGAACAACCCAGTCACCCCCCTCTGCTTTAGATGCTTTTAAAAAGAGAACTTGGCTCCAAAAAATCTGTGCTAATTCGTGGCAAAGATGGTTGGACACTCAGCTGCATCACGAATTTTACTGCAACAAATTTAAGTCTCTCTGAAATGGTGGCAGCAGTGGGATGTGGCTGGTGGGTACCAAGAGCTGCAGGAACTGTGAGGGCTGGAAGTGCTGCCTTTGCAAACAGCACGTGCATCTCTCTGTAACTTCTGCTTGATTTGAAATTCAGCTTACTGAGGCATTTCCAGTGCTTGTGGTCATAATAAACCCTTTGCCTCCTTAGAAACAGCGTCGTGATCACGAGTGAGTTGGGTTTTTAGTGAAAATGGCTGTGATGACACAGCAGTGAAGTATTTCTGCCTGAAGGAAATGTTGCATCTGAATTGTGCTGCTTTTTTTTTTCCTCCCCTAGATGGTAAAACTGGAAAAATATGGACCAGCATTTAGCCCAGAGTTGTACCCTTTCTATAACCTGTACCTCATCCTGAGCCTTGACAGTGTCTTGTATTTCCTGCTGGCCATCTACTTTGATAAGGTTTTGCCTGGTGAGTGAAAATGTGAGGGGAAAAACTCAAACTTCCTTGCTTTTTCTTCTATAATTCTCTGCTTTTTAGGGGAAAGTTATCAAAGGGGTGGTGGGATGAGAGAAAACTGTAACCCTGCAGTGGGGCACTGAGATCCTGCTCTCACAGCCCTGGCCACTGGGGTTGGAAGGATGTTGTAGGACTTGATCTGATTTTTTGGAACCAAAGAGGTTGTAAATGGAGTCTTGGCTGTGATTATTCCTCACCTGCTTTTACAGATTTGGACACCTTAAATTGCAGAATTTATCAGTTCTTTCACTCTGCGGGAAGTTCACGTTCTGCAGCTACCGGGGAAGCGGTGGCTGGGCTGGGATTTGTCAGAGTTGAGAGATGGAAGTTTTGGGGTTGATATTTCACCTTCTCTGTCTCTGGTTCAGGCAAGTACGGGGTCCCACATCCTCCTGCCTTCTTCCTGAGACCCTCCTACTGGCTCAAGGGCAGCAGTGGGTACGCGGGGGTGAGAGCTGGCAGCAGCCACGACCCCATTCTGGCCAGTGACACCGAGCCAATGCCGCTGGGCTTTGATGGGAAGGAAGCCATCAGGTGAGGAACTCCCTTTGGCATGGAAAAGAGAGCTCTGCATGGCTTGTTTGGCTCTAGAGAGCACAGCCACGCTGCGCTGGTGAGCGTGAGGCTGTCAGCTGGCATTATAGGTAAGATTAATGCAAATGTGTGAAAGGGAGGGGTTGTTCAGTTTCGTGCCACTCCAGAGCTGGATTTGAATATTTTTTGGGTGTGGGGCATCCTCCAACTCCCTGCCCTGCACTTTCCGCTCAGCGTTGAGTCTGTTCCCCTTCCCCATCATCTTTAAGCAGAGTGTGCTGCCTAAAATGCTGCTCTGTCCATCCTCACAGGGCTGGGTGGGCTCGTGGCTGGTGCTGCCTGCTGGTTATTACCAGAAAGCAAACAGAAATCTGCCAAATTAATAGCTAGGTCATCACTCTTAATTAAATAACCACAGGTTACCTCATTCCCTAGAGCCTCCTGCTTCATTCTTAAGTGTTCCTCAAGTTTGGCTTTGAAACCTTTTAAACAGCTTTTAGAAAAGTACAGGAGCTAATCCTGCTTTAGAGGCACCAGAAATGAATTACATCAAGTGATTCCTTTCACAGGAGCAGTTTGAGGAGGAGGTTGGGAAATATTCTCCCAATAGTTTTCAAAGGTTGTTTTGAGGCAGAGGAAGCAGCCCCAAATTGTGATTCAATAAGTAATGGCTTGCTTGCTTTTCTTTAGACTAAACAATATTAAAAAAATATACAAGAAGAACAACAAGAGCACCGAAGCTTTAAAGGGTAAGGAGAGGCTTTGTAATTCTTTTATTCGTTTTTCACTAGATAAGAGCCCAAAGTGTTTTGAAATGTGCTGTTGGCTGTGCTGAATTCTGCCTCTGGGCCTGTTCAATTGGATTGTGCAATGGTTATTTCTGCTGGGGTAAATTACTGGCAAATTTCTACCAGGTCCTTATCTCCCTGTTCCCTCCAGGAAAGTCACTGTTTATTATTTTTTGCAACAGCACAAGTCTCCTTCAAAGCTGTGTTTTTGCAGTGATGAACCACTCTAGAAATCCCCTCTCAAACCTCCCTCTCAAAATGTAAACTATTTTGGGCAAACTTAGGATTTTATGGCCAAAATTGCTGTCCCTGCCTGAGCTGTGTTCTCCAAGCACTTGCCAATGCAAATAGTTGACACAGTCTTAGTAAAGTCATGGGATATTTGTTAAATGCCTTTGTTTAACAAGAACTCCAAGTGAAAATATCAAAAATGAAAAGTACGAAAATACTAAAAATATCAATATGGCCTCAAAAGTTGATATTGAGTGGAAAAAACCAAGCAAACACAACCTGAACAACTCACAGAAAGACAAAGTATTTTTTTAAAAAGAAAATGAGGTAGCAAAGTCTGGCTGCTTTGAAGTAAGTCTTGAAATCTCATGTGTTGGAAAATCTGTGGGCTCTTCTCTTCCTGAGGACTCTTTCTTGAGCCACGCTAAAATAAAAGCTTATGAACCTCGTAGAAAACTGAAGTCTAAATTCTTTAAATATTGAAGATAATACGTTTGTTCCCCCAGTTCAGTCAAGACATGATTCCCTTCTAAGCTTAGGCCTAACTCCTGTAGAACCAACCTGTGCTTTTGGGTCTGGTTTTGCCTCTCAGCTTCTAAAGAAATGTCACTTCCATCACCTGTGGGAACAGCTACAGGTCCACTTCTCACACGTTTCCATCCTACTGTTGTCCTATTTTTATTCCAGGTTTGTCCTTGAATATCTATGAAGGCCAGATCACTGCACTGCTGGGTCACAGTGGATCTGGGAAAACTGCTCTGTTAAATGTGCTCAGCGGATTTTCCAAGCCTTCGGCAGGTAAGATGATGGGCCTGGATGCTGAAGAGGAGGAGCTCTTTGGGTTTTTTTCAAGTGTAAGGGGGAAATATGTGAAAAACCTCCAAGTTTTCCCTCAGTCATTCGTGCTGGGTTGTTGTCAGGGCAGATTTCCCCTTCAACACGAGCTCCAGGGATAATGGATCCCTTATGGATACGCTCATGTGTGCACTATGCACAGATGGTCATTTGTCCATCTGGATGGCCTGGTGCTTTCCATGAGCTGCACACCTATAGGAAATAAGTTTTCATTCTTTGGTGCTCTGAAATATTTTTGAAGGGTATTAAATCTTTGGACTATCCACTTATTTTGCTTTTTTATTTTTTTTAATTTTTAATTTAACACTTGAGAAACATCCACGGTGCCGTAATTAATGTCAAATGTTTCACTTACCCCCCTGTGCAGGTTCTGCAATGATCTACAACTACAATGCTTCTGAAGTGTGGAATATGGAAGGAAGGCAGGCAAAGGTTGGGATTTGCCCCCAGATTAATTTGCATTTTGAAGCCTTAACGGTGAAGGAAAACCTGAGAATTTTTGCTCACATCAAGGGGATTCAGTGGAAGGAAGTAGATGAAGAGGTTGGTATGCGCTTGTCAGCCACTGACTTCTCTTCCATGGCATCTTGGGCGCTTTGTGCTTTATTTATAAAAGATGATCACCAGCATCTTGCTCTGTGGAAATGAGAACAAACCTAATTGAGTGGCAAAGTGGTTTTCCAATTCTTTCTTATCCTCATGTCATGAGTTAAAACTCAGATTTTTCTTAATTGTCTCAAAGCAAAGCCATTTAAAGTAGGTAAGTTTGAAATCTTGAAGTTATACTCCTCTGTAATGTTTGTAGCCATTTAGGAATTAAAATGTGCCCAGTGCTTTGGAAATCTGACTCTTGTCTTCGTGTGCTCCCAAGGTGAAGAAAGTTCTCGTCATGCTGGACCTCACCGACGTTCAGAATGTTTGTGCTGATGCCCTGAGTGGGGGGCAAAAACGAAAATTGTCTCTTGGAATTGCGATTTTAGGGAATCCTCAGGTAAGAACCAGTCGTGTTTATGCACACACAACGCGTACAGTTTTGGGGCATAGCTTTGTGTATTGACTCAGCACAGAGACTGTTGTGATTTTCCCCTGCCATTCCAAGGCTCCTGACCCATTAATTCGCTTGCTGGAAGGATTGGGGAATCTGGTTCAATCAGCACCATATTTTTAATTAGAAGGGTGCTAATATTGCAATAGGAGAAAGAGCAATAAAAATGACCAGTACTTGAGGATGCATTTTCTCCTCTGAGTGAGATCATCAAAAGCATGAAATGAAGTGATGCAAGTGTGGAATTGAGCCAAGTAAACACAGTTTGGACTTGGGGAGCTCTGATCTCGTTGGCCTTTGCAGGTGTTGCTCTTGGACGAGCCCACGGCGGGGCTGGATCCCTGCTCCAGGCACCACGTCTGGAGCCTGCTGCGGGAGCGCCGCGCAGGGCGCGTGACGCTCTTCACCACCCAGTCCATGCAGGAGGCCGCTGCTCAAGCTGGTGAGCCCAGACTGTCACCTTGGGGGGGCTGCAAATGGGGGGTTTCCAGGGCAGAGCCCACTTGTGAGTCCCACTGGGACACAATCTGTGCTCGCTGGACACGCTTTGTCTGAGTGACCACCCAACACAAGCTGGGCAAAGGCAAAAACTGGGCTGATGTGTCCCTCCAAGACTTTGCTCATGCTTCTCTTCAGGATAAACCACTCTTCTTCAGGATAAAAAACTCTTCTTCAGGATAAAGCACTTCCACCTTATCTGGATATGTCTCTGTGTCAGTAAAACTCGGTTTATTTTTCTGGATTTCACTTGACATTATTTCCCATTTCCGTATTATTCCTGTGCTGCGTGGGGAATTCTCCACAAGCCCACAAGAATGCGTAACTAAAAGAATTAGCCATGATATTTAGGAGAAAGGCAATGGTTTAAAAAAAAAACAAAAAGGACCTTCAGCACTGGCCTGGTTTTACTCCTCTCAATTTATTATTAAAATGTCTGAGTTCAGAAGGAGCAGAGTGAGGTCAGACTGCTGCACTCTTGTAAATCCCCCTAAATCCTTTGCATCCCTTCCTCCTTAGATCGGAAAGCTTTCCTCGCCAGTGGCAGATTACAGAGTGTTGGCTCATCCCTCTACTTGAAGAGAAAATGGGGAATTGGCTATCACTTAAGGTAAAATGTTTTGGTTTGGTCATCATTCTTTTTGTGAAAAGCTTCTCATTCTCCTGAGTATCTTCTTGTAGAATCTGTGTTTCTGTAGAGTTTGTATTGACAGTGATAGAAATCCTGACAATTCATTTTAGAAGGTTTTTAAGGCTGCCAAAATTTCCCTGCTTTGGACAACAAGCTGCTTTTCTTTGGAACCCAATCCTGAAAGCTCTGAGCAAGCAGCTAAAATGACTTTGCAACCTCCTTTGCAGCTGAAAAGGGACCAGAGTGAGGTGATCTGTGGTGCCAGAGTGACGTACAACGGCTTTGATGCAAAGTTGTTTTTCTTAGGATTTTAATTCCTGAGTTCTTGGTTTAGCAGCACTGTCCAGGATCCTAATTCTTAACCTGAACCATCTCTTGCATGCATAGCAAAAACAGGGCCACTGCAGATGGCTCTAAAAATTCCCACTGAAGTTCTGCCCAGTTTTGGAGGTTTCCCTATGGAGGAATCACCACTGGCTTTGGACTCCAACCCGATGATGCACACTTTTTTTTTATTTAACATTATAACAATGGGTTTTTTTAAACAGGATGCACATAAATGACCTGTGTGACCCAGAGCTCGTGTCATCTGTGGTCAGGCAGTACATCCCTGATGCCGTGCTCAAGGGACAGAAGAGGGATGAGCTGTGTTTTATGCTGCCTCTGGAAAACACTGACAGCTTCCCAGGTAAGAAACCTGTCGCTGTGCCAGGGTTTTAAAGGGAAACCCAGTGGTGGGAAAAGCAGAAATCAAAGTTACTGTGAAGGGAATAACTATGTTCCTTGGTCCATAAGTGTGGCATTAGGAAGCTGCATAAATACCAGTTTTACAGAAAGCCTGCAATGCACATTGTAATTTTAATAATGCAGATGGAAAAAAGAAAATCCACCAACTAATCTACAAACTAAAATCCATTGAGCCTCATCTGTTTTCAGGATGGCCCATGAAAACCAAAATCACTGAATTTTCCACTACTTACCTCTAAAGAGGACAATAAATTTGTGATGACTTTTATGTTATGGGGATTAACGATGTGAATGCTGGAACATCCAATGTTAATTGGCTGAGTTTGTGCTCAGCACCAGCCGTGGTGCCTGGGCTGAGTCTGGTTGTTTCTCCCCTGCAGATCTTCTCAGCCACCTTGAGAGCAGCCTCTTGCAGGGGGTTGTTAATTTTGAGGTGACCAGGACAACGCTGGAAGATGTTTTCCTGAAGCTGCAGGGTGAGGAAACCATCGATCCAGAAGGTAAAGCATTGACTCCCTTTTGCAAGCGTGGTATCCTTAGGGTTCCATATATTCATATCTTTTAATTGAATATCTAATGCATTTCTGCTAAATGTGAATATTGGTAGGCCTAGAGTGGCAGTTGTATCCCAGTTGCCTTCAGTGAGGAATATCTTCTTGGAGAAGCCCAAATGATTCTATCTTGGCTTCCCAAAGGCTTTCAAGCACAAGAATAATGCTGGTGTTGGAAGGGTATTTACCTTAGAAGGGTTGTGCAGCCCAGACCAGGAGGTGGGAAGGGATAAAGTTTGCAGAAGGCATTTCCCAAGGCCAGGGAAGATCTTGGATGTGTTGCCACACCAGCCCAGGTTCAGCCAGTCTGAATTCACCAACGTAAATTCTATTCTGGATAAATTTTGGCCCCTTTTCTCTGCCCTTGTTACTTTTCTGTCTAAAAAAAATAAAAATCGAAGCGTCCCTCTGTTCAGAGCAGAAGATCCTTGATGAAATTTTGGGGTTAAAAGGTGTCCTTTGAAGGCTCTTTTTGCCAAACGCCATTTCTCATGGTGAACACGCAGGAGACGGAGACCTCGAGGAGAGGGATCAGGGCCTCCCGGTGTTTTCCAAGCAGGGGATCCTGGCCATGAGCGGGATGATGCTCTGGAGGCAGCAAGTGTGTGCTGTGATGAGAATTCGCCTCCTAAGACTGAAGCATGAAGGAAAGTTTCTCAGGAGCGTGTAAGTACAGGAGCTCCCACCTGCCCTGCAGCCCTGGAGCGCCTGAGGGAAGGTCTAAATTCTGCTGGAGATATTTGGAAGCAGAGAAATGTTTCAAAGCTGAAGAAATAAGGGCAGTCTGAACTTACTGGGAAAGCTCTGGCTTGCTTAAGTTTTAAATTTCCCCGTAAATCACACAATTACTTAAAGGTGGATTTCCCCTGGCCTCACTTATGGTCTGTTTTTCTTACCCAGATTGCTGTTATTTGGAACATTTATCCTTCCACCACTGATGGTTTTAATGCTGTTTCATCTGTGGCACCAGTCCAGCAGCTGGGAAATCACGTCTAGCCCCTATTTTCTTCCCACAAAAGAGAAAATTCAAAATAGATCTACAAACCTCCTCATCTTCAATGACACAGGTGAGGAACAACATGTGATGGTGACTCACTTTCTGCAGCAATGTGAATTGCATTGTAATTGACAGAGCAACCCTGCAAATGCCCCAAATATATAAAGGAATGTACATTGGGAGGGGTTTTCCTTTGAGCAAAAGCAAATGCAGTTTTAGTGATGATACAGATTATGTGCAAAAGAGTAATGAACCCTTCAAATTAAAAAAAAAAGCAATAAATAAACTAATGAAACATAAACTATATGAAACATATATTTTGTTTAACCAGTTTAATTAAAACAGAAAAAATGTAGGAAATATGTGTTTGCTTAGAATCTCAATATTTGGGGTATTTAACATACCTCTGCTTTGCAAGTAAGAACTTGTTTATATGAAACTATTTATATTTAAAGAAAAAAAAAACCCTGTGATGACTCTAATTTCTGTCCTTGACTTGATTTCAGGATCAGAAATTGAGGATTTCATTGCTGCTTTGAAGACTCAAAACATAATCCCAGAAATAACTCCGGAGAAAAACATCACAAGCCTTCCAAATTATAATGGAGCTATAAAAATATCCCTGGAAGGCAAGGTGAGGGATATATTTTCCTTCTTTCATCCTGTACATCAACAGGACTTTCTGAAAAGTATTTAAATGACAGAAATAAACACGCCAGAAAAGGGAGAATATTTTTTTGGCATAATAAATAAATTCAGCAGTGCTGCTCACACCTCTCAGGGACATGAAGGAATTTTGTTTTGACATCTTCAGAGCCACCAGTTCACAATCATGTGCAGCCCAGAACCCATCAACTGCTTCCCTGTGCTCATGAACATCCTCAGCAACACCTTCCTGAGGCTCTTCAATTCCACCGCGCGCTTCCGCGTCTGGAGCGAGCTCTTCTACGTGGTGAGGGTCCTGCCTTGCTGGGCCAAAATCAACTGGGATAGCTGCAGGGATGAGGATTGTACAGCTTGGAAAGCTGGCTGGGGGAGCAGGTCCCAAGGGTTGGGGGCAGTGGTCCCACGGCTGTTGGTTCCTGGAGGTGTTTAATGATGATTTCTCCTGCGGGTTCTGTGGGGTTTCCATATCGTAAGATATTTAAGTTTGTGCTGTGTGGAGAGAATTGGGATTGTTCTTGGAAAAGAGAAGTTTCAGGGTGACCTAACTGTGGCCTTCCAGTCCCTGAAAGAAAGATGGAGAGAGATTGTTTACAAGGGCATGGAGTGACAGGACAAGGGGGAATGGCTTCCCACTGAGCCAAATTGGTCTAGATGGGATATTGGGAGGAAATTCTCCCCTGTGAGGGTGGGGAGGCCCTGGCACAGGGTGCCCAGAGAAGCTGTGGCTGCCCCTGGATCCCTGGAAGTGCCCAAGGCCAGGCTGAACGGGGCTTGGAGCAGCCTGGGACAGTGGAAAGTGTCCCTGCCCATGGCAGGGGGTGGGATGAAATGAGCTTTAAGGTCTCTTCCAACCAGGCCATGCTGATGAATATGGTGGGAATACAACAGTGATCTCTGCAAACCCCACCTTTCCTCAGCAACAGAAAGATGGTCTCCATCCTCAACAATTTACAGCAATCCAAATCCTTCCTGCAAATTCTAGGATGCCAAATGTCTTTTTTTTTTGTTCTTTTGGCCTTGTTTTCTGTCCTTAAACACAACTGACTTACCATTAGTGTTCTTGCTCACTTGTATGTTCAACCATCTTATGAGCATCGAGCCAGCCAGATTTTCCCTGGGCAGCTGTCGATTATGGATGACTCCGAATTTCTCCCCACAGGGAGAAAGCCCAGAGCTAAAGCGCTACATTTTTTTCGGCTTACTCACCTACCTGCTGGTTTTGGCTGCTGGTTTGCCTCCTCTCTTTGCGATGAGCAACGTGGAGGATTACAAGGTAAAGAGCACGAGCTGCGGGTGGTCGTACACAAGGAGTGAATGCGCTGCAGTGTCTGCGGAGAGCACCAGCGGTGGGGCCCTGGCACAGGTTCCCAGAGAAGCTGTGGCTGCCCCAGCCCTGGAAGTGTCCAAGGCCACGTTGGATGGGGTTTGGAGCAACGTGGGATAGTGGAAGGTGTCCCTGCCCATGGCAGGGTGTGGAATGGGGTGATCTCTAAGGTCCCTTCCAGCCCAAATCATTCTGTGATTCTGTGATTTCTAGGTAGGATGGTAGAAGAAAATCAGTCAGATGAGTACCAAAAGTGCACTTCTCTGCATCCCAGGGAAACAGCTGGGGCTCAGAATAATTTGGGTGTTGATAAAGATTTTAAGATCAGAATGATCTTTTTTCATCCTTTTAGGAATAACATGGTTTTAAACAAGTCAAACTAAGAACTGGAAGTGCCTGGAAAGGAGAGAAAGGCTCAGCCAGGGAAGGGAGGAGCAAGGGAAGAGAGAAGGAGGAGGAATGATGTTTTAGAGTTTCCCTTTTCCCATTTTTGTTGCTTTTGCAGCTCCAGGCTCGCTCCCAGCTGCGGCTCGCGGGGCTCTTCCCCTCGGCCTACTGGTGTGGGCAGGCTCTGGTGGACATCCCATTCTTCTGGAGCCTGATGTGCCTCATGTTTGGGATCCTGGTGCTCTTCACTCGCATCTGCCCCTTGGAGGCCAGCGCTGTGCTGACCCTGGTGAGCTCTGGGCAAAATGGGTGCAAACAACTCCCTTCCCTCATTTCACAGCAAGATTTGGTTTTAAAGAATTTATTTGCAATGGACTGCTCTGGGCAGGTTTTCATATACCCACAGGCACCTCCTTGTCACTGATGACTCTCTCTCTCTCTAGATCATTTGCGTCTTTGGTTATGGAATATCTCTTGTCCTCTTCGTTTATTTAATGGCCTTCAAATTTCGCATGGGACGAAGCAATCGTTACATTTGGTCTTTAACCTTCATTTTGGTAAGTGAGGAGCATCTTCACTCTGAAATGTTTGATTTACACACCTTGCCACTTGGTGCTTTATTTCAAATTTACATCAATAAATTTCAATTTATATCGATATTCAGCAGAACAACCTGAATCGCTGACAAATAACCTGGATTTTTAGCAACAATACATTAATATTGGAAATAGATTTTCTGCTTTATTCCAGGTGAATTATATTGCTTTTATGAACAGTGACCATCATGAAGCACTTTACTACCCCTTTTTGCTGCTTCCTGTGTTTCCACCTGTGGGCTGGATCATGTTCTCTGGACTAGTAAGCAAAACTCATCCTCCTAAATTCAATAATGGTGCAAACTGGCAAAGCAAGAGGCACTTCCCAAATTCCCCGCCAAAAAGAGAGAGTGAGAAAACAGGAAAAGAGAAGTTCCAGGCTGGGGAGCGAGTGAAGAGGCCAAGATTTGACCTGTTAATCCTCTGTTTGCCTGGGATATTTTTGCTTTGTTTAGTCACAAAGAGCTGCTACAGTGGCTGTATTTTGGCAGCCAGGGTGGCATGGGAGGGGAAAGTGGCAGACTGGGAAAAACAGGAAGGAGGAAATGAGCTGAGAGAAGGTCAAAGAGCTGGGAAGAGAGAAGCAGTATTAGAAAAGGTCGACCTAACCTGACTTATTTGAGGCCCCTCTGAATTCCTGTAGCCAAGGAAGCCACAGCCCCTTGAGGCAGTAAGAACCAAAGAAAAAAAGGCAGATCAAAACTCCTTTATCCCATCCTGAAGAAAAGCTGAACATCCCTACCTGCCACACGTGCTCTGACCCTGCCCTGAGACGCACCGTGCTGAGGAATTTTCTAATTGACTGATCTCCTTTTCTTCCAGAATTTCATCATATATAACAATAGCAGTATTTTTGAAGCATCAAGTCACATCTACCTGCCTGTCTTTACAGTAAGGAGGGCTTTGGAGATGGTTGCTTGGGCAGGGATGACTGTCCTGATGCAGTGAGCTTGCACTGGGCTTGTAAACTCTCCCCATAAAGAAAGGATGGGTTTTGTAGTCAAAATTTCCCATTAAGTGTTGGCAGGGGAGGCGAATTCCAAGTAATTGTGGGCTTGTGCCTCATGTGGCCCTTGGATGCTGCAAAAATGGGGCAGGGGATTAAGTGGAGCTCATGTAGAAGGCAGAGATATTATTAATAAAGTGATCATTCCAGTGCTGCTTCTACAAAAGGACGATGTGATCTCCCATCCCACAGGATGTCTGTTGGGGTGCAGCTGCATTATCTGGGCTAGAACTGCTGTAAGAAGTCAAGATTTTACAAATAATCTGCATATCAGAGGGAAATGTATGCAAAGCATCAATTTAGCATCTTCCCTTTGTAGACCTTTTCAACAGCTGAAATTAATGAGATAGGTTCCTGCATCCCTTTATAATTAAAATTAATGGAGTGTGTTGTTACCTGGTCTCCGTGCAAACCTAATTAATGTCTGGTTTTCAGCCGTACATCCACTGCGTGATTTTTGCTTTCCTCCTGCGCTGTTTGGAGATGAGATATGGAGAAGCAGTTACAGGATTTGATCCCGTCTTCAGGTGTGTCCCAGGGATTCCTTGTGAGCCACAGTTATCCCAGTCTGCAGGGTGGGCTCGGAGCTGCACAGCCAGGCAGGACCTTGACAGCCAGAGCGAGAAACATCATGTGTGAAAATTGTTTTTCAAAATGTGGATAAATCTCATGTTTTTAGTTTTTTCAGTGTTCTTGAGAGGATAAAAATTATGATTTCAGCTTTTTTTTAAAGGTTCATAGCTGAGGTTTCAGGAAATTTCCCTACAGGGGACTAAATTATAGATCCAAATTGAAACACAAAGATTTTAACTCCTTTTCAAAGGTATCAGTGTTGCTCCAAATAGGATGGAGACTTTCCCTAAATCTTCATCAGGCTGGGGTTGTCTAAGTGCTCTCTGCTTATCTGTCACCAACAAGTGACCAACCACCTCAGTCACGTGGGAGAAGACTTGTAAAAAGTACTTAATTATCAAACATTACCAAGTGTGGGAGTTCAATGCCCAAATTGGTTTGCAAACCTGCCACGTGTATTTTAATTCTCCTTGAACAGATGATTGGCGTGTGTGGAGCAGGGAACCAGTCAATAATTAAAGATGAAGGAAAAGCTAAAACTGGCCTCTATTTTCTCAGCCATGCCAGTGGGGTTTCGTTTTCCCCCCAGGAATAAATATATGAGCAAACACTGTCTGTGGAACAGCTCAGTGATCCTTGTGTGTCCCTTCCAACTCTGAGTCTGTGAGCTCCACAAGGTCAAATAAATTTTGCGTTTCATTGGCGCTGCGCTGGGAAAAAGCTTATAAACGCAAACCTTTCTGGAAGTGATTGCCAGTGAAAGCATCTCTCCTCCACTCGTAGGATCCAGCCAAGGAGAGTTGTCACCCAGCAGAACAAGGACCACCCTGGAGAGGAACCCCCCGAAGTGCAGGCAGAGAGGGACAGGGTGCGGAGCGCGATGGCCTCGCTGCAGCAGGAGGAGGTGAATCCAGATCCAGCCCTCTGGATCATTTTCCTTTTCATTCTCCATCATTTTCACTCTCTCATCTGCCTCTGCTTTCTTAGCTCATGCACTCAGATCTTCTGATGTGATCTCACCGTCCAGCCCACGGTCACCCTGGCACCACAAGGACTTTAGCTGGCACCATTATTTTTATTCCCATTCTGCTTGTTTTCCTTTTTTTTTCCTCTATTCCATGGCTTTTTAATTTAGACATTTTCTCTTTTTCAAAGTCCTGCTTAATGGTAAGAACAGATCAGCTGTCTCGTGGGATAGGAGGAGAGTTTTTCTTTCCCTCTTCATCTCTCCACAGGACTTGGTTGTTGTCAACAGTTTGCGCAAGGAATACGAAGTCAGGACAGCCACTTCCATCTTTAAGAAAAAGAAGAAACTTGCTGTCAAAAACCTCTCTTTTGGTGTTAAAAAAGGTTCAAGTACTTTGCTGCACTCCCTATAATATAAATGACTAAAATCTAAAGTGAAGGTCTCATTTGGAGACAATATTTCTGTTAGAATTTTCTTGTGGGCAACCAGCCCTGACGCTCTGGGCTCCTGCATGCCGAGTTTTAATTTATGGGGATAAAACAACCCTTTCTCCCACTGTGCTTTTAGATATTACATAGAATACAGGGGAGAAGTTGTATCAACAATAAATATTATTAACAGTTGTTGCATATTTGTTGCAGGAGAAGTGTTAGGTCTGTTAGGACCCAACGGAGCTGGGAAAAGCACAACGATAAACATGATTTCTGGAGGTGTAGCAGTGACTGCTGGGGAGGTAGGTGGCTCCTTTGGAGCAGCTGCAGAGATGACCTTGATGCCTTTAAAAATTAAGGATGTCATAAGGCAAGCCAGCAAATCTCCCCACAGTCAGGGGATTTATGGGTGTTTATGTGCAATTTATGTGTCCTGGATATTTACAGAGCTGAGAAGAAAGTGTTGATTTCTGCCAAGCATAAATTCTAGTGTTCATCAAAGTCAGTGTTACAGATTTAAGAGTTTGAGCAACAGCAAATCTTCAGCTGGCATTGGAAACCCATTGTGCAATGTCACAAGCCCTGTAAGAAATGTTGGCATCTAAAAAAACCCAGAAGTAACACTCTCCATAAACAGCCTTTCAAAACCAGGAAATTGGAAACGAATGTGAGCAGTGTTGGGCCAGTAACAACCCATCACTTAATTAGGTGCAGAATGATTAATGGCATGTGCTGGGGGAGGGGAAGGGCCGCTGCTGTTACAGATTTGGGACTGAAGGTTGGAAATAGAAAAGTGTTACTGGGAAAAGACAGTCTGAAGTTGGTAACATTACCCAAAGTGAAAAGGCAGATGGAGCAGGATCACCCTGCCCATGGAGCCACACAGTGACCACTCACAAGTGGCTACTGACCACACAACTGCTTGGCTTGGCCAGCTGGACGGGCCTTGGAGCAACCTGGGCTGGTGGAAGGTGTCCCTGCCCATGGCAGGGGTGGGATGGGATGAGCTCTAAGATCCCTCCAACCCAAACCACCCCGTGATTCTGTGACCCCACAACTACAGAGCTGTGTCTGTTGGTGCAGGTGCTGCTCAGGGGCCGTGATGCAGCCCCGCCGTGCCTGGGGGCCCTGGGCTGGTGCCCACAGAAGGACCCGCTCTGGCCACACCTGACGGTGCTGCAGCACCTGGAGGCCTTTGCTGCTGTCAGAGGGATGAGGGAAGAAGATGCTGCTCTTGCCATCAGCTGGTAGGAAGCCAAATGATCTCATCTCTTGGTTGTCCCTCCCTCCAGAGGCAGGGAAGCTTCCAGCCCAATCACTCCATGATTTTATAGGGTGAGGACGGGTTTCTCTGTTAACAAACCTGGCTTGTGTGATTAAGAGACAGCACCTTCAGTTCCTCTCACCTTAGAGAAGTGGCTTCTCCTGATGAGTTCTGCTATTTTATACTGTTCTCAATCCCTTGTCAATGAAGATTGTAGCCCAGGCTTACCTGGGAAAATTCGGGAACAAAAGATTCAAACCTGTCCCAGTTCATGGCCAGTTCCATGAGTGACTCACTTCTCTCATTAGCTGCACTTCCTGCCTTGAATTTCTGCAAAAATTCTTCAATTTACCATCCAAGTTGGGTGCAAAATCACCAAGTACCCCAAGGTGATGGATATCAACCCAAACATGTCAGTGTCTGGTTCCTCAGCACCCCTGACCACAGAGTTTGCCTGCCAAGAGGTCATTCAAGGCTTTTCCCTTTCTGTTCCCCACAGCATAGGAAGGGCCTTGGATCTCCTGAAGCATTTCAAGACCCCTGCTAGGAGTTTATCTGCTGGAGAAGCCAGAAAGGTGCGTGTTGGATTTGTCTTTGCTGCTTGAGCAAACCCTGCTCGCTCTTCCTTGGACGTGGTGCACAGGAAACCTTCAGCTGAGTGCTGGTTCTTGGCATTGTTTGTTTTCATCAATACCTTCTGAATCCAGCCTGGAAGGATTCCCACCCACCCCTCTCTTTTCCCACTCTCCTGCAGCGTGTGTTTGATAAGTGCTAACCACAAATCGGATTTACAATCACCTCTTCACGCCCCACCACTTACATCTGCCAGCAAATGGGATGGAAAACCACTTTCACATCTTTGGCAGGCTCAGGAAAATCTGATTTTGAGAGATTAAAATTTTAACTGAGAACACCTGAAGTGGGTTTGTTTTTTTTTTTAATCCCTGTTCCTCCTGTACTTTGGAATCAAGAGCTTCAGCTTTGAAAAACTCACGGGGATTAAGATGCACCAGTTTTGCAGGTAAATAAAGGAGCCCTGACCTCGTGTTGTTCCCATTCCAGCTGTCTTTTGCTCTGAGCATCCTGGGAGACCCGACGGTGCTGCTCTGGGATGAGCCGTCCGTGAGCGTGGACCCCAAAGGGCAGCGCCGCATGTGGTGAGCAGCCCTGGCTCGGCAGAAACGGCGGCTCTGGGACAGATTGGACAGGATGGGCCTCACCCTTCCTATTGTAGGAACTCTTGGGCCATGGTGTGGGACTAATCTGTCTTTTCCCTTTTTCCTAATGCCAGGGCACGGGGAGAACTTGCTGAGCTCCTCACTCGGCTGGCAGCAAGCCCTGTAATATCATGGTCGTTTAACACACCCCCAAAAAATCTCAGTAGACACCGGCTGAACCCATGTGTTTGCCACAAAAGACACAAATCTCTGTTTTCTTCAGAGCAAGAGAAAAATTGTCGGTAGTTCTCCCTTTAGGCATCCAGCCCTGGTGTTTGCTTGAGCTTTTCATCACCACTTTACACCACCAGTGTGAAATTTGGGGGGATGCTGACATGACAAATTGCAATATGGCATTGGCATCCGGGTCGTCTTTAAACGAGGAAACGGAAGTCTTTTAAACAGTTGTCCACTTTTTAATAATTTTTAGAAGTTGTTTCTAGGGAGGGAGACATAGACCAGGAGATTTTCTGTGGCTGTTCCCAGGAAGTGACTGTGATCCCTCTGTTCCCAGGAAAATGATTCAGGCCTCCATGAAGAGCAAGGAGAGGGCAGCCATCCTCTGCACGCAGTCCCTGGAGGAGGCGGCGGCGATGTGTGACCGCGTGGCCATCCTGGTGTCCGGCCGGCTCCGGTGGGCACCGGGAGCAGAGGGTTTAGTCTGGGGGGTTGTGGGGTGTGTTTGGCTTTTTTAATTCTTAATTTAATGGAAAATACTGGTTTGGATCACCCACATGTGTAACGACCTGTTTTGTGAGGAGGTAGCACAGTAAAAACTGATGAATAAGAGGACATAAAGCTACTCCTCACCCCCAGCGATTGATTTATTTGCTGGTTATGGTGGTTTGAGCAATGTGTTCCCTGCTCTGCAGGTACATCGGTTCCCTTGAGGACCTCAAGAGTAAGTTTGGCACAAGTTACCACCTAGAACTCAAAATGACAGACGTGGGGCAAAGCGATGCTCTCCACACCGAAATCCTGAACCTCTTCCCCTGCGCGGCTCAGCAGGAAAGGTCAGTGTCCATGGGCTGCACACCGGCCTGGATTTGGGCTGGGATGCTCTTTTCCTCCTACTGACCTTGCTCAGGGATTTACCTGGAGCACAGTTACTCTACAAACCCCGCCAAAATTTGATGCTGAGTCACAAGATGAAGAATTTGGTTTTTTATTACTTTTCCAGGACTTCTTCCTTGCTCACCTACAAGATTCCAGTGGCAGATGCACTGCCTCTGTCCAGGTCTTTCTCCAAGCTAGAAGCAGGTAAAAGGAAGCAATCAGTTAAGTCAGGAAATCACTTTCAAATTGTTTATATGGATTTGGTTTTTAAGGATGCTTTCTCCGTCCCTCTGCAGCTAAACGGAATTTCAAGCTTGAGGAGTACAGCTTGTCACTGAACACTTTGCACCAGGTAGGCTGATGCAGGAGCTCCAGGTTGGGAACTGCCTGTGGAAAAGGCAGAAATAACCTGTGACCAGCACAAAAACAGCCAGTCCATGGCAGTGATGGGGTTGTTTCCACTGTGTCCCGTTGCAGGTGTTTGTAGACCTCACCAGGGATGCAGAGGAGCACGACCTGGAGGTGGCATCCAACGGGGCTGTGGAGCAGAGACCCCTTCACCCCTGAGTCTTGGAGCCACAGTGGGAAATATTCCATGTATTTCATCGGTGTCACTGAATTTCATCAGTGCTGCTGACACCTGTGGTCAGCTGCAGCCCCAGCACTCGGTTCCCCGTGTCACAACACACACACACACCCTCCAGGTGTTCTTCTGCCTCACAGAGAGAAAAAGAGTTACTATTTTAATAAATAAAGCCTTTATCCTTTGACAAGCTGATGCCTGACGTTCATCCGTGCCCCAGCTCGGGCTGGCTCACGGAGATTTGCTGTGCTGAGGAATAACCCTGTGGGATGAATTCCTGATCCCCAGGCTGGGGGGGAGGCTGTGGCTGGGAAAGGGGGCTCAGTCTCTGGAGAGAATCAGGAGCAAACCCCAGGAAGGCTCTGACACCTCACTCATCCACGGCAGGAGGACACGAGGTCTTTGCCTTGCTCAGTCCTGAGAATCACCGGTCTGGCTGGCAGAACGTGGCCAGCAAAGGTGCTGATTCCTGGGACAGAGGGGCACAGGGCTGTATTTTGACCCAAAAAGCTGCCCTTGCTGTGAGTTCCAGCTCAGGCCAGCTTGGCCCATCTCATCCCCACCACTGGGGCCAGGGACAGAGGAAAGGACTCAGCAGTGGCCGGATAAATGTAAGGAAAACTGGCAGCTCTTATATCATCATCTATTATTTAGGGTCAAAATAAGGTGTGCCTTGACCCCAAGTAGTGCTGAAGGAGGACAGCAGGCTGAGCCTTGCTTTGGTCATTGGGAAGACAGCGGGGCTTCTCACCAGCACCCACCCCTGTGGGTGCCTGGGAGGGATGGGGGACCTGGTGGGGAGCTGGGGGCAAGCACCAGGACTCTGGCCTGTCTGAGCAGCCAGCATCTCCTCTTAGACAGCTGCCTGCCAAGGCTAAAGAACAGATTTTAGAAAAACAAGAATAAAGGAAATAAAATAGGAACTCCCTGCATTCGGGTGCTTCCCCCGGTGCCCCGTTCTCTGTCCCCAGCACCCTCGGGGAAAGGCTGGGCTGGGGACCCACGGGAGGCCGGGGGCAGCGCCGTCCCATGGGATGGACACAGCAGGCGGGGATGCGAGTCTGGGCAGTGCAGGCAGGGCTGTGGGCAAGCAGGTACCAGCAGGTGGCTGCCGTGGCTCACGGATGGGCTGCTCCTGCCAGGAAAAGTCCCCAGAGCAGCCACCCACCCGCCCAGAGTTGTGCTTTCCACGTGGATCTCCGAACATCAGCGCTCCGCCAAGGAGCGGGCAGGGAGGAGTCTCTGAGATTCAGGCTGGAACCTGGCATCCCCGCCTCTCCACCTAAGGGCTGGGTTTTTCCTTTTGCTAGGAGGGCAGGAGAAGGTTTGGGCACCCAGGAGGTGTTCTGGGGACAGGTCTTCACTTCATCCTGTGCCCTGACTGCACCTCTGCTCTCTGCCTCGCTCCGAAACAGCTGAGTGGGATTTAAATCTTAGGGGTGGTTTTTCCCCGCTAGCAGAGCAGCGGGAAGCACATCCAGCTGCTCCACTTTTCCAAGCCCAGCCTCTGTCCCAGCTGCTCACGCTCCCTCCCAGCCCTGGTCCCTCAGCCGTGATGAGCCCGGGGATGCTGCTGTGGGTGGCTGAGGGGCAGCCACGCTCCCCAGCCTGGGATGAAACCAAGCCCATCCCCTTCAGAAGTGCAGAGCTGGTCAGGAGAAGTTTGTTTTAACGTTTCCAAGATGTTTTTTAGCTGGCAGAGCAGTCGCTATGCAGGAGGCAGCACTTCTCTGCTGCTCCTGCTCTGTGGCCGATGCCACGGGAACAGTTTGCCGCTGTTTGTCCCCCGGCCTGTGCCGTGACATCGCTGTTGACTTCAGCCCCTCCTGCTGCCCTGAGGAACACAACGGAGTTTGCCAGAGAAAGGATTTTTGTGCGGTTTGTTGTGGGGCTTGTTCTTCTTCTCCTGGCCGCGACTCAAGAATGTCCTGAGTTAACTTTTCGGACAATCCGCTCCAGCGCCTCAACAGCGATGTGCTCTGTTTGCTTTTGCTGACACAAATAAAGCTGGAGCTCTGCCAGGGAGGAAGGGGAAGGAAGCCAGGGAGAAGAGAAGCCGTGGTGTGAGGAGTGTCTTTTGCAGAAGTGCCTGAGGGGAAAATAAACAACAAAGGAGAGCTGGGAGTCTCCGGGACAGTCGGCCAGTCCATCCCAGGGAGGCTCAGCATCTCTGCTCCTCCAGGACAAGCTCTGGATTCCTCTCAGACCTTCCTGTTGAGGTAAGGCTTAAGCATTCTTCCTAAGGATAAATAAAAAATGTTATTTGGAAGGTATGAAAGCACCCAGTGAATTATGGCACTGTTAATAACCCTGGGTGAGGGTACAAATGTGTAGGTGGGGCACGGGGCATCTTTCTGATAGGCTGAGTTCAGTTTGTGACTAAGCTTAGGGGTGTTTAAAGGTGAGAGAGTCTTTTTAATCTTACTTTGAGATGAAATAACACGCAAATGGGGCTCAGTTTATGGCAGAGGTTTATTTCCAGTGTTTCTCAGCACTAACAACAAGCAGTAGGTTCAGCTCAGTATTTTAAGCAATCCAGGCCATAGGAGGAACAGATTTCTTTCCCTACCTCCAGTGTAAGCTGAAGTTTGAATGTAAAAGTTCTGTCCATCTTATGCTCTTAAAAATTCCCCCTGAAATATCACAGGAGGAAAGAAATCAGTTGTACCGCATTTCCCCAGCGGCCCAAACTCTGCAGCAGCACGGCCGGGGTCAGTCAGCACTGAGGGGTGGCCACACGAGGGGTGTGTGGGATGTCCGGGATGAGCTCCTGCTGTGCCAGCTCTCCATTCCAGCCAGGATCTCCTGGGGGTGTCAGCCTGTCGAGGTTACTCCATGTGATTATCAGAACAAACTGGAAACCTGCTTTAGCTGTGACACAAACCCCGTGTCAGGGGTGGAGATGTGCACAGGTGACACGCAACGTCCTAATCCTCGCTTCTGGGGGGTGAAAAAGCCACCAAGAAATGGCAAGTTTAAATACCTTCCTCAAGGAACTCTAGAGGTTATTACACAGGCTAAATTCAAATTTTTATACCTGGGATTAGTGGGATCAGCTGTAAGAAACAAAACCTGTTTAGAGATGAAGGCGAACGAGGAGATTCCTGCCCCTGAGCTGCCATCCCTGCCTCACCCTCCCAGAGTGCCAGGACAAGTGTTTGCAGTGTGCACCCTGGGCTGCCCTTTTGTTGCAGCTGCTTTCCCATGTTCCAGTGCCTGCTGTCTCCTCACACGGAGATTCAGCCCCTGAGGGCTGAGCAGAAATATTTGCAAGAAGATAAACTCTGCCTTGCCTGTCAGCACCACGAGGCATCGTCCCCCAGGGGAACAGGACGACGTAAATCTTCCCTCCCTATGACAGGAAGGCTTGAAAGGATTAGGTCTGTAAAAGCTCTGATATTTCTACCTGAGAATCACTTAGAGAAGGTCGGGATTTTGTTTAAAAGCAGATTTTAGCTACAGATGTGACAGCAGAGCAGTTTGGCCGTGTGAGCAGAGCTCTTTTGCACGGAGGTGCTTCATCCTTTTGCTCATTAAAGGTGCTCATGGTTTTTTTATGGATGGTTAATAAGCAGATACCTCATCTGCAGAAATCTGACAGGCAGCCTTATGCTTTACTTCTTTCAGCTCCCACCACCAGCATTAACCAGGCAAAATAATCCTTGCTTTGCTTTGGCCATGTCATTTGGAGGATCCTGCCCTGCCTTTTGGGGTCACACATCAGTGTGTGCTCGTGGCCACTTGGTTCTCTCCGATTTTTCATGAATAACCCGGCAATGCCATCTCTCCCACGCACTTCCAAGAATTTGTTCTCTCATGGCTCCGAGTTTCCTTCAACAGATGCTGTTTTCCAAAAGAGCTCAGCTCACATCACAGCCAGGAGTTGCTCAACCCTTGTTGGTGTTGAGCCTGTAGCACATTAAAATTACGAGAAAAAGGGATTTTAATTGACAAAATTGTTGTTGTTCCTTGGCTATGAAGCCCACCCAAGCTGATTAGGTCATGTAATGCGATATTCCCTTTTTTTATTTCATCAATAACTCCTCCCAAACTCCCCGTGCTGCAGCATGGAAGCCTGAAATTCTGATTTTTACCAGCGTTTGCTGCTGAGCTGTGAGGGTTGGAGTGTGTTGAGGGTGATGAGGTCTCTCGGACCCTGTGCTGCGGGGGTGGTTGTGCTCAGCACACAACATCTGAGTTTATTCAGCTCATTCTTGCTGTAAAAAGGGAGAGAAAGTGCCACTGCACATCTGCAAGGACTGTGCAACTAAAACCAGTTGCTGCTGGTTGAGCTTTCGCTGTATTTGAAAGCAATTTTCAAAAAGAAATTGTCTCTAGGTTCAAAGATGAAGGCAGTCCAGAGAAGTGTAAGCGTATTCCAACAAACTAAAATTCTCTTGTGGAAAAATGTCCTGATCAAGTGGAGGATGAAGATGCAGAGCTTTCAGGTAAGAAAGAATTCAAAATAAAACCAAAATAGTAGCTAACTACTGAGAGTCGCCAATCCCTGCCTGCCCCTGGACACCAATTTCTTTGGGTAAAATCAGAACTTAAAGTACTTTGGAGAAGCCTTACTGGTAATGAACACTTGGAGACTTGAATTTTTTTTTTAACTGGTGATATTTATGTCTGGTTTGTGACAAATGAGCGCACAGATGGGCTCTTGGAGCAGCTGATGGGCACGATGCAGAGTCTCTTCATTGACATCCTGGAAACCGGTGTGACTGAGCTCCTCTTGGTTGTATTTCAATCCCACAAAGGCTGAATTCCTCTTGCTTGTATTTTAACCCCACAAAGAACATGTTTTTATGCCGCCACGAAATTCTCCTCCCTGCTCTCCCCGGTGTAGGAGTGGATCCTGTCCCTGCTCTTCCTGCTCCTGGTGTTCATCGCGTCCTCGTTCATGGTGCACGTCCCCTACCCCGAAGCGCCCTACAGCCCCCTGGGGCACCTGGATGACCCTGCCTTCAATGCCACCGGGGTCACCATCACCTTCACCCCCGTCACTGCCACCACGAGGCACATCATGAATAAAGTGGCCTCCAGCTCTGTCATGGCAGGTGGGTTTTGCTTTTTAAATGTTGAATTTTGGCGTTATTTAACCTGTTGTGTGCGTGCTGTGTTTTAGTGGTTCTCTAACACCTTTGATCAGGAGAGAAAATTCATCCTAAATCCTCCATTTTCACAAAGATTTCTTCTCCAGGATTTAAACTACCTCTGAGACCATGTGCCCTTCTGAACTGTAAAGCTCTGCCTTGCCTAATATTCCCTAATTCTTTTAAAACACCTTGGTTCACTCTTTGGAGGTGCATTTCTTCTCAGCTGGTAAATTGTGAACTATTTGGAGCTGTGTCCTTGGCCAGTGAGAGCTGGAAAAGGAGGAGTTGCAGGGCTAAGAAAGCAGAACATTCCCTCAGTGCTGCGGACACATTTCTAGACTCACAAAATCTCATGGCGGTGTTTTTCTGACTCTCCACAGGTATAAAACTGGAGGAACTGGATGATGAGAGAGCCATGGAGAAAGCCTGGATTTCAGACGAGGAAACAATAGGGGTTGTATTCAAGGACAACTTCTCCTACCAACTCAGGTTTCCTATTAGCCATGTGGTTATTCCCAATGAAGTCTTTGGATACATAGGTAATGCAAAGCGAGAATTTTGGGGTGGTTGCCTGGTGTGGACAGGGTGGGAATAAGCCATGTTTTTTAAGTGATGGAATAAATTGGGTGTTTGGGTGTTTTGGTTTGGTTTTTTTTTTTTGACACCATCCATTTGAAGAATTTTCCACAGTGACAAGGCATTCTTGTCATCACATTTAATAGCAAAAATTAATTACTTTTCATTCATGTGATGCCCTTTGCCTTGCAGACAGCTGCTACGAGTTCTCATCGGGGCACTGCAGCAGCCCCAAGTACTGGTACAAAGGCTTCCTGTCCCTGCAGTCCAGCATTGATGCTGCCATTATAGAGGTAAATCCAATTTAGGAACTGGTGGAGGCATCCTTTTATTTTAAATATAGTACAGGAAAGGCAAACTGTACCGTGGGAATTGTTGGGGTGCACTATGTGCTGGAAGAGAGATAGACCCAGAGGGCCGGAGAGAGAGCCTCTTCCTTGGACCCAGAGGTGACCCTGGGAGTGCATCCAGGTCACCGGGGATGGGCTGAGAGAGGATTGTGGGTTTGTGGACAGTGCTGGGCCTATGAGATGTGGTAATTGTAGTTTGTGACCTTATAGGGTATTGTTTACCTGTTATCATAACAGGTAATATCTGTGCACTACCCCAGGTGATTGGGGGACACTGAGGTGAACATCTTTCCTGTTTATATGATGTGATATCCTGTTGGGTGCTGGTATTTAGGGAATATTTTCCTGCTCAATAAAATCTTGCACTTTCCATCTTGTGTGCAGAGCCATGCCCTTGTGTGAATACTGCAGGAATAGCAAGGACTTTGTCAGAAAATAAAGCTGCTTTAAAAAGCTAATCTAAGGAGGATGAAGCAGAACATTCGTTAAACAAATGCATCTCACTGCAGGAAATAAACAAAATACTGATCTGTTGGCGTTGCATTCCGTCAGATGGTGGCAAATCATTCTGTTTGGGAAGAAATGAAATCCATTGCTGGCGTCCGAATGAAGTCCCAGGGCGTCCTCTTCTCCTTGAGCCTGGAGTACAGCTATTTCATGGTCGTTATCGTGATGTGCTTCTTCCCCTTCATGTACGTCTTATCGAGGAACGTCACACGAGAAAAGAAGAAGCTCAAAGTATTGATGAGGACCATGGGGCTGCAGGACATTGCGTTTTGGTGAGTTCTTTTTTTAACTGGAACGTGTTTCCCAAAAATCAGTCAGTCCCTGGGCACTTACCAGTGAAATGGGTTCATAACTTTTCTCCAGCGCTGGAAGGACAAAGCAGAGGGCTGAGCATGGCAGTGGTGTCCTCTTCTCCCTGGGGTGTTTCCTCCCAAGCTGGATCATCCGTCTGCTCTGAGGATGTGAATGAGAAACTACTTCCATGGAAAAGAATTAATAATTAATATTTCAATTCAAAATGGTTCTGACCTGCAGATGAAGTTGTAACAAGAGCTGTTGATGAACCACAAGGTGATGGCACCTTTCCCTCCCCAGGCTCTCCTGGAGTTTGCTGTACTCTCTTTATGTGCTGATCTTCTCGTGCCTGCTGACGGCCCTCGTGCTGTGGGAGCCTTTCTACGCCAGCAGCTTCCCTGCAGTCTCACTCCTGTTTTTCCTCTATGGCCTGGCGTGTGTAAGTCAGGCTCTAAAGCCAGATTTCCTCTCCACGTGATTTATTACTGTGTTGATGAGCCTAAGCATTGCTCCAGAGCCTTGCACAGTGCTCAGGACAATGTGTGGCCACGCTGGCTGGAACAGCTGGGTGGCTTTTCTAGGCCAGCAGCGGAGATTTGATTTGCAGCCTGAAGGGCTGACAGGCTCTTGTTTGGCTACAAAAGGCCCAGCTTGAAACTCAGATCAACCCACTAAGAAGGGCTTTAGTGGGTTTTATTATACAGACTCAGCTCGCCAGAGATCTGGTGCCTGGCAAATGGAAGTGCTGCTGTTAAGGATATTTATTTCCTTCAGAGGTTGAAGGAAAGTTCTGTTCTTGCAGATCCACCTGGTTTTCATGCTCTGCTCCCTCTTAAGGACCGCCAAGCTTGTCAGCTCCGTGGGGTTCCTCATCATCTTTATCTTCGGATTCCTGAGCCTGGCGGTGCTGATAGAAGATGTCCCAGAGCCACTGAAGTGGTTTCTTGGTCTCATGTGTCCTTTTGCATTCAACACTGGCGTTGCCAAGGTACGGGGGCACCCTCCCTGCAGCTGAGCCTTCCCCTGCCAGTAGAGAGAGGCACAGGAATTCCTACCCTCAGCTCAAAATCCAGCTGTAAAACCTTCAGGTGTTTTTCATTCATCTCCACAGCCTGTTTTGAAGCCCCCACGTGAGCTGAGCTGTTTCTGGGCAGCACTGAGGGGCTTCAACGCCCCCATCCCCTTCCCCTGCTTTAAAATCAGACGAATGCAGAGACAAGCAGAGCCCTTGGCACAAAAAAATCTGCTGCTGTGCACTTCTGCAGCTTCCACATGACCCCGAGGAAGCCCCATCCCTGCACACAAGAGCCCCATTATCCTCAGGAGCATCAGGGACAGCATCCTTGGCTGCCCAGTCACTCCCCTCTTCCTGGCAGCAGGGACTGTGCAAATCCAGCTCTGCATTCCTGCTGCTGCTGCCCCTCCTCCAGCCCCACCTTGGATAAATCCATACAGTTTCACAGTTTTCCATTGGTCATATCTCCATAGCTCTTTCTAGCTCTGGTAATCTAATATTTGATTTCTTGATAGATATAAAAATAAATCTGCCTGGGAGAGGAGATTTCTGCACCAGCAGCAGAAGAGACTGGCTTTGTTAGTTCACCATATGGTGACATCAATCATCATGCAAATTACAGCATTTTTGTCGTGACTCTGTCACATCAAAAGTGCCAATACCAGGTTTCCTGAATTGATCTCCTCTAAAACTCTGATCTTTTCTTCTCTTTCTGGATTGTTCTGGAAAATTCTGGATGAAAGCATTAAGATCTCTGCATGGAGTAAATTTGTTCCCCTTCCCCTTTAGAAAGAAAATAAGAGCAGTTGGTCGGTACTGCAGATGATTTCTGGGTTAACAAACAGTTGCATCCATGGTTTGACGGCGTGTGCATATTTTTCCAGCCTGAAATTTATTCTTCTTTCTCCTTTATTTCAGATTTTCGATTTAGAGAAATATGGAATAGGTTTCTCCTTTTCCAACCTTATGGAGGAAGCATACTTTTTATTTTCAACATACGTACTGCTGGTGTTTGACTCAGTCTTGTACATGCTGTTGGCTCTGTATTTCGACAAAATTCTGCCAGGTAGGAATGATTTATTTTTATTTACATGGATTGCATGGGATATATCAAGGAAATTATGGGCTGCTCCACTCTCTGAGTCAACCAAAACAAGGTTTGGACTAAAAGAAATGTATTACGTCGTGGAGTGACTTTTCTGTTGCTGGCACACACTGGCAATTCACAGAATCAATGACAACAAATCATTTAACATTTTCTCTTTCTAATGATGCTGTTGTTGAACTATTTATGAGATTACAGTGTAATAATGTAATACATAAAGCCTTGAATTCATTAGAGAAAGCCCTGAGTCCAACCTTCTGGTCTCCTCTACCTCTGCTCCAAACCTGGGGGGTTTTGACTGAAAAAAGCACCGATTTTATACTTATTTGAATCTCCTAAATGTTTAGTCTAGGATGGTGCCTTGGCAGTGGCTTTGGTTGATGACAGAACATCTTTTTGCTTTCCTGGCAGGCAAATACGGGATCCCAGACCCTCCTCTGTTCTGCCTGAAGGCTTCGTACTGGATGAGGAGCAGGAGAGGCTCCACCACGGACGTGCCCAGATCCACAGCGAACCCCGAAGAGCTCCTTGGGGATGATGTAGAACCTGTGCCCCCCGAATTCCTGGGGAAAGAGGCCATCAGGTTACGAGAGAAGGAATTGTTGGTGTCTGGTAGCTGGGGTTTAGTGCTCCCACTGATCTCCGCTCCTTCCATCAGCTTGGGTTGGACTTTTCCAGGCAGTTTTCATGTTGCTGAAGCTCTTGCAAAACACTTTGTTTCACAGAGGAAAATTAGAGATAAAAATGTTTCACAGAGGAAAATTAGAGATGAAAAGATAATTCAGACTGGTCACCAATGATGAAATTTAGGTAAATTTAGATTAAAAAATAACAGGTTTTTTTTCTGTAAAACTGTCCTCTGTTGCAATGGGCTGGGCCTTATCTTTGCCAGTCCTGGTGCCCCATTTTTGGTGCCAGGGTGGGATGTTCACACCTGGGCACAGAGCCTGTCAAACCTGTGAATCTCAGCGTTATTTCCCAGCACCTCTTACTTGTTTCATGCCATTTCTGTCATTGTCACCTAAGGACCATAAGAATGTAAAATGGCAGCAGGGAAGAGCATTTACAGAACTCCCCAAAGAATAACCTCCTTACCTTCCTTTTAGGCTCCACAACATTAAAAAAGCCTATAAAAAGAAGGACAAGAAGACAGAAGCTTTAAGAGGTATGAGAGCTGTGGGATTGATTCCTGTTAAAGACAAGGAAACTCCATTGTGCAGTCAGTCAACGAAAAAAAAGCACTTGCACTGCTTGAAAATTTATGTCAAATATTAATTGATGTGACTGATCACTATTTTGTTCAGTTTTTACTGATTTCTCTTTTTAATGAGACTAAAGAGAAGAATTTTTTTTAATTGTTTTGTTTCTGTCTTTTCTGTTAAATACAGACCAACATCATAAGCCTTTAGTTAAATATCTGCAGAGCTTTGCCCCACTCAGTACTGATTATTACCACTTAATTCTTGTACTTCCTGACTTCTCTTGCTTTTGGCATCGAGTGGGGGCAATTCAAACCTCCTTTCTTCCCAAACTTATTTTTGTTCTAGGTTTGTCTTTAAACATTTATGAGGGTCAGATCACCGCCTTGCTGGGCCACAGTGGGGCTGGGAAGACAACGCTGCTGAACGTGCTCAGTGGGCTCAGCTTCCCCTCGGAAGGTAGGAGAAGGCTGGCATGGGGTGGCCTTGGCCCAAAAGCTGTAAAGACCAATTCATTCCCCCTCATCCCATTTATCCCCCTGAACAGGCTCTGCCACCATATACAACTACAGACTCTCCGAAATGGGAGACAGGGAGGAGATCAGGGGGATGATCGGGATTTGCCCGCAGTTCAACACGCAGTTTGAGGTCTTGACGGTGAAAGAAAACCTGAAAACTTTTGCAGAAATCAAGGGCATCAAGTCCAAAGAGGTAGAGCGAGAGGTGAGTGTGTTCCCCACCATTCCATAGTGGCTCCTTTTGCATGGGGAAGCTCAAAGGATCCACCTGGATCTTCTGAAAATCGAAGCTCAAAGTCCCATCCAACCTGGCCATGGACACTTCCAGGGATCCAAGGGCAGCCACGGCTTCTCTGGGCACCCTGTGCCAGGGCCTCCCCACCCTCACAGGGAAGAATTTCCTCCTGATGTCTGATATAAACCTAAATCCACCCTAATAAAGGATAGGAGGACAATGGCTGCTGAGAATGGACATCCTTATGCTGTTCTAGGTGCAAAACATTCTGGAACTGCTGGATATCAGCAACATTCAAGACACTCAAGCTGAGAAACTGAGTGGGGGACAGAAAAGGAAGTTATCCATTGGAATAGCCATGCTTGGAAACCCCCAGGTAAAGCAGCAGGCATGGCTCTGTGATATTGGGAATATTCAGGTGCAACATGACTAAAACCCTGGGCATGTATTTGGCTGTAGGATTTCAGACTTCTTTAAAGTGCTCATAATTATTAAAATGAATACATTTCGTAGTTTCTTTCATTGTTTAATTCATAATCCACCTTGCCAGTCGGGTTTTGAAGCAGACAGAGTTCCCTGACCCGTCCCAGCCCACAGAACAGCTGCCCTTGTCCAAAAGATGCCCTGGGTCTCTTGCCTTCAGAACACCAAACCCCAAAGACGCGCAGCTGCTCCAGCAACGAGGAATGTCTGATTCCATCCTTCCTGCAGGTTTTGTTCCTGGATGAGCCAACGGCTGGGCTGGATCCTCTCTCCAGGCACCGGGTGTGGAGCCTCCTGCGGGAGCAGCGGGCGGGGCGGGTGATCCTGTTCAGCACCCAGTTCATGGATGAGGCCGATATCCTGGCGGGTGAGCACGGGCTCTGCCTGGGGCATCCCTGCGGGATAACCCCAGAGCACAAAGCCCCAAAAGATGGGAACAACTGCTCTGCACTATAAATTCCTTTGGATTTTCCTTTCTCTAGACCGCAAGGCTTTCATCTCGCATGGGAGGCTGAAGTGCGTTGGCTCTTCTCTGTTCCTGAAGAAAAAATGGGGGATTTGCTATCATTTAAGGTATCTCCTTCAGCCCCAGCAATACCTGGCACCATGCACGTTCAAGGGGACACCAGAATTAATGAAACCCTAGAGCAGATGTCATCAAAACAAGCAAATTAACTGCATTCAGATTCAGCTACGTTAACTGAAACAGCAGTGAGGGTTAGGGTTAGGGTTAGTTAATCCAGGGTTACTTAATCCAGAGTAGGGTGTGAATGAAGACTGTTGGAGTTTTCTTTTTATGCATCCATAAAATGGTGGCTGTTGTTTGTCTGGGTGGGTTTGGGTTGTTTTTATTCCACATCTGTGTTTTTTCCACACAACAGGATCCATGTCAGTGAGTCTTGTGACTTGGAGAACGTGACATCCCTGGTGAAAGGGCACATCCCCAACGCCACGTTCTCAGGACACAGCCAGTATGAACTGAGATATAAACTGCCTTTAGAAAACGTGAATAAATTCCCAGGTAATGTATATGAAAATAACTGAGAATTAACCATAGGGAAAAAAAATAACGACAAATGTGGAGAACGAGAAATGCAAAGGGAGATTTTCTACAGAGTCACATCAGGACTTCAAAACTGTCTCAGTTTGGGTTTTCCCCACAATTTTATCATACATTTAAGATCAAACTGTGCAACAAATGCTTTTCTACCATTTGCAATGGCAAACCCAGCAGGCTAAACTGGGCTACGTGTGTTACTGAGAGTTCAGTTCTCCTCCTGTTAAATGAAAAGACAGAGATAAGGGAAAACCCCACACAACCTGTGCTGCTCCGTGCCCACTCCTCACCCACCGTGCCCATCACTTCAACCTGACCATCCCACAGAGGATGAAAACCAGTCCAAAATGTTGGTGCTAAGCAAGAAAACATCTTCCATGAGGGATGGATGTGGCAGTTTTGTGTTCCTCCACACCTTTGTGTCCTGTTCCTTTATCCAGTTCCTTCCTCTGTTGCTTTCTCTGTCACTGGAGATGCTCCAGTCAAGTTGACTCAGCTGAACTAGAGTGGTCTGGAGATCTGTGTTCATGCCTTTATTTTATCTCTGTCCTGCAGAGCTGTTCAGTGGTCTTGACAGCTGCTCTGAGCAGGGAATTATCAACTATGGAGTCAGCATGACAACCCTGGAGGATGTGTTCCTGAGGCTGGAGGGAGAAGCCACGGCGGTTCAAGAAGGTACAATCATGGCTGTGAATTTACAATCCACAGCCAAAGAGATCAGCTCCTCTGCAGTAGCCTCCAAAGGTGGCTCTTAACTTTTCATGAATCCCAGCCTAGCAGCTGGTCTTAGACCTAAATTTGCACGTGGAAACTCTCTGCAGATGAGCACGTCCCTGGGGAGGAGTGGGCAGGAGCGGGACCACAATGCCCTGACGAGGCAAGGCCGGGCTCCCTGCTGCTCTGGGACACCAGGAAGGCGTCGGTCCAGGGCCTGGCCCTCTGGAGGCAGCAGGTCTCTGCCATGGCACAGGTGCACTTCTTCAAGCTCAAGAGCTCGGTGAAGAACCTGCGGTCGATGTAAGTACCAAAGGGATTGTCTCCTGGAGGTCGCACAGTCACACCAGGGGGGGACAATTTTCACACCCCTGTTTCGATGAGTTTGGATTAATTGATATGAGGTCTTGGCTAGGAATGATCTGAGAATGATCTGCACTCAGAGGAGGGGAAAGTTTTTTCCTTTCCAGTGCCAGTAACACAAAATCTCCCTTTTGTACATTTTCATTTCTATGCTGAATAACTTATGGAAGAGAAACCCATTTCCTTTCCAAAGAAAAGAATCATTTAGAAATACTTTTCTATCAAATGGAGGAAGTTTTAAAATAAATTAGTGTGTACAGAGAGTACTTTCAGGCTTCCTCTGCATTTTTTTTTTTTTAAATTCTCTCATGTTGCCAGTGTTTGAAGTCATTTGGCCCCACTGGTGCTCAGGCTGGAGTTTTCTGGTGAGGCACAAGGAACTAAAGGAACATGCTGATTAAGAGAAACTTGTATCTAAGGGAAGTCTGAAAGGCATTTCATGGTCCTAAAAAGTTGAGCACTCCAGATCTGAGGTCCTCTCCCTGCTATGTTTTGAATCATTTGGTGAATGATCAAGGTTTGAGACTTCTGGAAATAAAATTCTCTCATCATTGGTGACAGGGCCTGAGGGAACAGCTGGAGTTATGCCAGGGGAGGGTCAGGTTGGATCTCAGGGAAAGGTTCTTCCCCCAGAGGGTGCTGGGCACTGCCCAGGCTCCCCAGGGAATGGGCACGGCCCCGAGGCTGCCAGAGCTCCAGGAGCGTTTGGACAGCGCTGCCAGGGGTGCCCAGGGTGGGGTTGTTGGGGGTGTCAGGGCCAGGAGTTGGTTCCATGCTCACTGTGAGTCCCATCCAAGTCAGGATATTCCGTGATCCTACGAAAATTGCCAAAAGTCTTTGACAGAGCGTTGGGTAACCTGAATACCGTCCACCATTCCCAACACACAAATGCATTCTGAACGCATTTCTGCTGAATATCTCTTTTCAGAGTGTTTATTCATCTCTTTCTTGATGCAGTTTGCTGCTCTACGTGGTTTTTCTGCTTCCTCTGGTGTTGCAACTGTGCATGATGGCTGGCTTGAAGAGTGTGAGTGCCTGGCAGCTCTCTCCTGCACAGTACTTCTTGCCCCTGGGGAGGAGATCCTACCTGGAGCCCACCACCCTCCTGGTCTACAACCACACAGGTGAGGGCACCGAGCCTTCCCTCCTCCTTCCCAGTTCTGGGCTCCCTGATGCTCCAAAGGAAAATACAGGATAGAGCAGGCCGTTGTAGATGTAGAGGATCCAAGGGGGGATAGAGGTTTCAATGAGGAAAGAGAGTAGCCACAGCCTCCTGTGGTGAGATCCTGATGAGAGATGTGAAAAAGGGTATCAGGGCAGGTGAGATAAGATGGGGACATGGTTCTCTCCCTGCCACAAATCCAGGTCTCTATCCAAGCAATTTCAGAGTGCAGGATTTTCAAAACAGGCACCACACTCCAGGCTCACTAACGCTGAGTCAAATTAACGGGCTGCTTTCAGAGTTTCACCTTCAGCATTCCCAGGAGTGGATGCTATTTCATGTTATTTGGCCAGAGAGTGGCATTGATATCTTCATCAGACAGTCCCAAAAGAAAATTCATTTTGTAGCACCTCAGAAAAGTCTGGGGAAAAAAAAAAAGACAATGCAAAAAATTCAGACTGAAATCCATTAGCTTCCCAAAAATTAACGTGCAATGATCCACCACATGTGCTGGCTGACGCCCACAGTTATTAGATTTCCTCTCGTTTTGTTCGGTGGCCATGGATTTAAAACTAAAAATAAAAATCAAACCATCAGAGACTCTTTTGTTTTCCAGTGTTATGATTCCTCTGCTTTTGGCCCTCACACCAGGCACAGGCATTGAGGACTTCATCGATGCGCTCCAGAGCCAGGACCTTACAGTGGAAATAGCAAAGGAGGAAAATATCACGGAGGAACTACAACACAACGGGGCTATAAAAGTCTCCCGCGAAGGTCAGGTGAGGATTTTTCTTCTCTCCCTCCAGTTTCCTCACAACAATTGAACAACTAAGCAAGGTGCCTCCATCAGCTCTCCCTGTGAGATGGGCCTGTTGCCTTTTTGTACCACAGGTACAAAAATTAGGAGGTGTTTTGAGCAGTAAAGTCCATGCTTGAGAGGAGACCTCATCTCCCTGACCTTCCACCTCAAAATGTACATTTTTAGCACACCAATATACACTTCCAACACCTCATAATTTGTTTTTTAGCCAACAAGGCATAAGCAAAGCTATTTCAGGCCTGGGTTTTCCTGGTGTGCTCCTCTTCTACTGCTTCCCTGCCGATGAGGAAAGCCAGGAGTTCTCACCTTGTTTTCCTGCTCTTTGAAGAGCTACAGGTTCACCGTGCTGTGCCACTTGGAGGCCATCAACTGCTTCCCAGTGCTGGTGAATGTCATCAGCAACGCCCTGCTGAGAACCCTCAACTCCACCAGGCACATCCAGATCTGGAGCCACCCATTCTTCTCTGTAAGTGAAGGCAGAAGGTGTCAAAAAGCAGTTTAAGGTCTCACTAATTCATCAGATTTTAACGGGAAGCCTTGTGGGGCTGTCTGAACATGTAAATCCACCTTCCTCCATGGTGCCTCTGGAAAAATCACATTTGACTTCAGGAAAACCAGATCTGATTGTTCCCATGTGGGTCTCAAGGGCTGCTGGATGGAGAGGGTGGCTGGGAAGGTTTTCTCCAGGAGGCTCCTTATTCTCTCCAGCACATTATTCAAGCTTTGGCCCGTCAGTTATGGAAGAGAGAGCTCCCCACAAGTCTGGGATGAAGGAGTGGGACTTGCACCACCCATCTCTCCTCACCAGCAAGCACTTTTCAGGGGTCTGGTTCAGGAAAACCTTCCAAAATTCAGTTTCAAACCCTGCTGACTGTTCATACTGCCCTGTAATCCATGAGAAATGCAGTAAGATCAACGGTAAGATGAATTGTAGGCATTTTCCACAAATGCTTTGTTCTTCTGTTTTCAGCTGTTCAGTCCACGATACTGGGATTATTTTATGTTCGTTTACCTCATTTACATGCTGCTGTTATTCCCTGGTTTTCCTCCTCACTTTGCAATGGGCTACACGCAGGATTATAAGGTAAATTCCTTGAAACGGAGCAGGTTTGGGGTGGGCAGAAGGGATTACAGCTGCACTGTCAGGAGGATGTTTGAGTACAGCATCACGGAATCGTTTAGGTTGGAAAACACCTCTGAGGTAACTGAGTCCAGCCCTACGATTGGCAGCTTGGGGTGTTTTGATCCATGAGAAGTTCTGCAGTCGGCACAAAATATTAAAAGACAAAAAGAGGTTTAATCTTACCCCAGAATCACAGTGGTGACAGATTTTATTCCGTTTTCATTTCCTGGGGCCATCCCCATGGGTGCAGTTGGCCAAACAGGTACCAACCATAAACTCCCCTTTAAAATTGTGCCTTCCCAGGCGGGAGCTCGTGCCCAGCTGCGCATCTCGGGGCTCTTTCCCTCGGCCTACTGGTGTGGCCAGGCACTGGTGGACATCCCACTGTGCTGGATCCTGCTCTTCTCCATGTTTGGGCTCCAGTTTGCCATGAGCAACAAGATTTCTGGCAGCGCCAGCACCTTCTTCTTGCTGGTACGTCCCATTCTGGTGCCTGTTGGTCTGCTTGGGAGGGATTGAGGGAAAATATTTTGTGTGGGGGTAGCTGAGACACCGTGGGTGCAGATGGTGCTGGAACTCTCTGACCTCCTTGTTTCACCTCCTACCTTTTGGGTTTCTCCAGCTGGAAATAAAGGGAATAAATCTTGCCTTAATATATCCTTTACACCTCAGAGTAAAATTGTGGTGATTTCTAAATGCCCTGATCTTACTGTGGGATCATTTCCACTGATCCCCGTTGCTATAGATGGGTTTCTGGTGGTTCACACCACTCCATTTCTCCAACAAAAGCCTTTTTTCCCCTGCAGGTCATGGGGACGCTGGGTTATGGAATTTCCCTCGTTCTCTTAATCTACGTGATCTCCTTCAACTCTCGCAAAGGATGGAGCTGTGATCTTTGGTCTTTTATCCTGATAGTGGTGAGCACATGGTTGGATAATGCACTGCGGGGTTTGCAGACATTTTGAGATCTTAAGGATGACCTAGATGTCAGAACCCCAGGGAGAGACATGGAACATAAATCTGGGCGCATTTCACAGCAGCCAATTCTGTGTTAAATTTGTGTCACCGTGCTCTGTTCCCACAATCCTGCTGTGACATGGGGAAATACCTGGATCTAACCTGAACTGGTGCAGGAATGGAGGCAAAAAATTAATTTATCGCTCTGCTTAACACCCCACATCCAAGAGATGTAAAGTGTTGAGACAGGAGCCATCAGGCTAGCACTGATCATGCAAGCCTGGCCTGGAAGGAGATGGATTATTTGGCATGGATTGGGATGGGAATGAACAGAATGGGATCCCATGTTTGATTTTTCTGCCTGAAGCAGCCCTGTCCCTGGGAAGAAGTCTTCCCAGCTGACCCAAACCCTCAGGCAGAGACAGCTGAGGGTCTCCTGACCCCTCTCTGCCTCTCACCTTTCTCATTTTTTGTCCATTTTTATAAATCCAACAAGGAATTGCAGAGCTAGACTCACACAATTTTAAAGAGCAGTGAGTAACCCTTGCCATCAGCTGAGTTACCCTCTTGTTTTGTTTCCAGGTGTGCTTTATTTCTCTTTTCGTCGGCAGAATCATGGATCACATGGGCGGCACCAACACCTCCCTCTACGTTCTGTCCCTCTTGGTTCCCGTGTACCCCCTGCTGGGTTTTGTGATCGAAGGCCAGCAGGTGAGTGGTGGTTCTGGGCAAGGAGAGGCCTAAAACACAACCCTGGGTCCTTGTGACCAGAATCTGGTGGTAACTGCACCAAAGTCTGGTGGTAACTGCACGTTGCAGTCTGGGAAGGCTCATCCTGGGTGGGGTTTTCCAGAGTGCATTGTTAGTGACTGTTTCAGCTCAGATCTCATTTTTCCAGCTGTTCATTAGGGCTGGAGGCTCCTTCTTGTGCAGCTGTGACTGCAGGTTAGGTAAAAACTCTTAATTCTTTCCATGCAGAGTCATAGAATGGAATCCCAGATTGGTTTGGTTGGGAAGGGACCTTAAAGCTCATCTCGTTCCACCCCCAGCCGTGTGAGAGGACACCTTCCACTAGACCAGGTTGCTCCAAGCCACATCCAAGCTGGCCTTTGACAATGCCAAGGATGGAGCAGCCACGAAGTCAATCAACGTGGCTTGACCAGTCCTAGGAGAAAATCTGAAGCCACGAATCGGACTTTGCATAGAACAAAACCTGAGTGAGGATTAAGAACACTCACAAGTGGCTTTACTCTGTGTCAGCTGAGGGGGGTGGTGGAAAGTCAGCTGAGAGTTTAACAAAACCCTCCATCTACATGCAACACTGGTGATAAATGATAAATTACTGAGAGGAGAAGCCCAAGGAGAAGAGACTCTTCCTCTGTCCTGTCCCACTCACCTCCACCTCTTCTCCACTGGGACCCAAAGCAGAGATCAGATGTTTTCCTGGGATAGGACATCTGGAAGGAGAGTCTGGTCCATGTACTGAGGGCTGTGACATGTTCTGGTGTAGAACCAGGGCTCCCAAAGCCAAACATCTGCACTCGTTCATCTCTGTGTGAATGTTTGGGGTGAATCAGAAGTTTTGCAAATTTTCAGAGCATTTTTGAACATTACTTCGTTAACCAGAACGGTACTAAAGAATTACAGCTCTTCATTGTGTACTTTTTTTATTCTTACAGATTTTCTTGCAGGACACTGAGACATTTCGTACAGCTCCAGAGGGTGATGCACTGATTGCTGTCTTTGCAGTAAGAAAACATTTGACATAGCTTTTATTTAGGAATGTGGGTCTCCTAAACCCCCTCCTCAGGTATGAGGAAGCAGGAGGAGGATCTGGGTGGGCCTGGATGACATTTTAGCCCCTCTGCTAAAATCATTTCACGCCTTTGAAATGGGGAAGGCAAAGTGAAATAAGCCCAGATCACTTCATGCTGCCCTCTTATTTTATGAATTGGGGTTTTTCTGCCCCTAGTGTGTTCTGCAGTGCTGATTACCCTGAGTTTTGATGTTAGTGGCCTCCATTTTCACATATTCTGCTTCCCCCACGTATTTTATAGCACTGCCACCACCTCAGTGCCAGCTGTGGTGGGAGGGAAGGCAAGGCTGTTAATGTGGCGACCTCTGTTTTTCAGCCTTACATCCATTCTGTGGCTTTCATTCTTCTTCTTCGCTTTTTGGAGTTAAAATACGGAAAAGCTGTGCTGAGACAGGACCCAATATTTAGGTTGGTATCAACACACATGCACATGTGAGATCTAAACTCCTACCCCACTGCTTCTCCTTGAAAACATCACTGCTTTGTGCCCCTATTTTCAAATATTTTTTTTAAAATAATGGTGATTTTTTAATGACTTAAATAGCCCCTTAAATATGACAGTGGTGTGATAATATAAAACAGCTTTCAAGTGTGTTAGTGCCTCCACAGGATGTTGTCTATGCTGTGGGTTGTACCAGCTTCTTTTTGGTACAAAGCAGAAGGATTATAAATATTCTTTATTATTATCATTGTTATTATCAATAGTAGTAGTAGTAGTATAAAACCAGTAAGAATTATTATAATATTAATAGCAATAATTATATTCTAGTATAAATTAAATCACTTGAAGAAATTCACTCTTGGTCTATCCAAAATAGTATCCAAATAATATATAAAAAAATGGTCTATCCAGTTTCTATTTTTTCTTTTGTGGGACTGTGCATGATATATTTCTTGAATGAAGAATAGTCATTTGTGGAGAACAAAAGTAAAAGAACAAAATCCCAAGCCAAATCTGGTGGGTTTTTAGGATTTCCCCAAGAAAAGAAAGCAGCCAGCAGCACCCCAAGGAGCTCGAGGAGGAAGATGAAGATGTCAGAGCTGAAAGGGAAGCAGTGAGAAATGCCTTGGTGGCTCCGAGTCAGGAGGAGGTACCCCTAAGTGTTGTCCTGGTTTTGTTTGATTTTATACCTGGTAAAACACAAACCAGTGCAGGTCGGTGCTCTGGCTGTGTTGTTCTCACTGGGAAAATCAAACTCCCAAAAGTGTGGGTTCCATCAGGAGGAGAAAGCTCTTGAGAGGAACCCGGACAATAAAGTGTCCTGTTGCACCTCATATTCCTGGTGAACTATAAAACAAAGGTCTTTAGAAGGTTTTCTGCCTTTTTAATGGAAAAATATAACTGAAGGATCAATGCTGTCCAAGATAATAAATTAATCTTGCTTCTTCCTCCTCGCATTCAGAAATCAGTCATTATAGTCAGCAATCTGTGCAAGGAATATAAAACAAAGAAAGCTGACTCATTTTTGAAGAAGAAGAAGAAGAAGAAAACAGCCACCAAAAACCTTTCCTTCTGTGTTAAAAAAGGTGAGAACTGGGATTGCTCTCCATGAACCCCGAGCTAATTCCCTGCAGATTCTCAGTTACCTGAGCAAGGACAGAGAGGCCAAATCTATTTGTTCTATTTGTTGTTAAAGCGCCTTCAGTCTGGGGTTGATGTGTTAATGAACAACTTGATGTGGGTGCATTTTATTAATTACCTGTGGCTGTCCATTATCTAAAATAATGCAGATCCTGGGGAGAGGGGACCACTTTAGCAGCAGCTTCTGGGAGCAATTCGCAGCATCAGTTTGAGTTGAAATCTCATGGGCTCTCTGAGCATGTATTTTATGCAACAAAACTATTTGTTTTATATGATTTTTGATATCTGCACGCTGTCTTTTCTCTTTTTTCTTTTGTGGGACTGTGCATGATATATTTCTTGAACGAAGAATAGTCCTAAGAAATTACATGTGTTGATTGCAGGAGAAGTGTTAGGACTTCTGGGGCCCAACGGAGCTGGGAAAAGCACAGCTATCAAAATGATCACTGGAGAGACAACCCTGACTGCTGGGCAGGTAGGAGACATCTGGAGGAAAGGGGATGAATCCATGACAAAAATCCAAACCTTGCACCTAGGCTAAGCTGTCATTTTTGTCAAGGCCACAATTTTTGTCAAAGCATTATTAGTGATCAGGTTTTAATTGAGTTCATCGTGCTATTAAATTAAATAATGTATTGATAAAATTACTGTGAGCTACTTCTAATTTTGATAAGCTGTTGCAGCTGCCCTGACTGCCATGTTTGTATTTAAGAACAGTGTGAAATCGCTCCCTCACCATGGGTTTCCTCACCTTAACCCCACTGCACCCCATAACCTTCCCCTGAACCACCCCCTTGCACTGTGAGAGGGGACAATGCCCAGCCTGGTTGTGCAGGTGCTGATGAAGAGGGGAGATGGAGGAGGCTCCCAGCTCCAGGAGCAGGCCCCTGCATTCCTGGGATACTGTCCCCAGGAGGACCCCCTCTGGCTGGACCTCACCCCGCAGCAGCACCTGAGGGTCTACGCCGCCATGAAGGGGCTGCGCAAGGAGGACACGGCTGCTGCTGTGGGCAGGTACAGATGGAGGGTTGGGATGGTCAATGTTCCACCCCTGGTCATGGGGAGGGGACCAGAGAGTCAAAATTCACAGAGGAAACCATGAAAGAAACTCAGGAAACTCAGCTGCAAAAGTGCTTTTGTGCTCAATGCTGTGATTGAGTGAGCGGGTTAAGAAAACCTCCAATTTTCCTAAGTGCATTTGGTGGGGATGAATGCACCACTAATGCCCTTTTAAGAATGTTATCTTCAGGCAGCTTTTCTGAAATCTCTGATGTTAGGGTTTGGCACCACAAGAAAGGGTGCTGCAGTGTTGCCTGCTCAGCTGACACCGGCAAGGGGGAATGGATTTGTAATGCTGTTGACACTGATGATGGGTTTAGAAAAGCGCTTGTGGCTTATTCAGTACATCTGCCTCAAACAGTCACTTGCATTTTAATAACACAATAAATGTTTAATGAAAACAAGCAGGAGTCAAGAGCAAGGGGAGAAAAGTTCCTTTTTCTTGTCATTTTGGGAACCTTGATGAGAGTGTTGATTTGGAATAACAAAAATGTTCTTTGTTCACTCGTTCCCTTTCCCCGCAGAATTGTGAATGCTCTGCAGCTTCAAGACTACTTAAACAAAAAAGTCAGGAAATTACCTGCTGGGATAACCAGAAAGGTGCGTTGTGGGTTACCTATCATGAGCACTGCAATGCTCCAGCACTAATTAAAACTCTCCTTCCTCAGTGGAGCAACCAAGCTGTGCCCTGAGCTCCCCGGGCGAGCACCGTGTTGGGTGGGGTGATGGAAACGAGCCTTTCCCGAGCCCATAAATCAGAACTCCCACAAATGAGGAGGCACTGTGCCCAGCTCCGCGTGGACGCCGTGCCAGGGCGTGCGGGAGGTGTGGCTGAGCCCCTTTTCCGTGTCACAGCTGTGCGTGGCGCTGGCCGTGCTGGGCAGCCCCGCCGTGCTGCTCCTGGATGAGCCCTCCACCGGCATGGATCCCAACGGGCAGCGCCGTGTCTGGTGAGCAGGAACCCGGCCACTGGGCCACCGCGGTGGGAAAGGGGTGGGAAGCCAAAAGTTGGTGTCAAAATTACGTAAAAAAGGGTTTTACCCCGTCCATGGATGGTGCTGTCCCTCATGTGCTGATGGTTCTATGGGAAAATACGTTTCTTGTCTCTCTCCAGCTCAAGAATGAGCAAGGAGAGAAAAAACCATTTTGCCTTCATCCTTTCTCCAAGCTTCAGGACAGTCCTAAATGGGATTTGGAAGATTTCATAAAGAGACTCGAGTCAAAAGTATTTTTTGTCATTATTTCAAGGCATTGCCATTTGCTCATTGATCTAAAGTTGCTGCATGTGGAAATTTTATTCTCATTTTAGGGGCGAGGCACTTGGATGGACAAAGGTATAAGAACAATGTCTGATATTTCTAGGGAGTGCTAGATTTTAATTTTTTTCTTTTCTTTTCACTCTGGTCCTAAGGAAAACGATTCGGGATGCCCTGAAAACCAAGGAGTCGGGAGCCATCCTGACCACGCACTACATGGAGGAGGCAGAGGCCGTGTGTGACCGCGTGGCCATCCTGGTGGCCGGGCAGCTCCGGTGGGTGACAGCACCTGGCTGAGCTGGAAATCACGGAATCACAGAATGAACTAGGTTGGAAAAGACCTTTGAGTTCATCAAGTCCAACCTAGGATCTCACCTAAGGCCTCCTCATCAACTAAACCATGGCCAAGCTTCTCCTCCAGCCCCGCCTGCCATGGGTTTTATGGAGTGCTCCCATGGTTTCCTTCTCGGGAAGGAGCAGGTGGTGAGGGGGCAATGATTTCAGTCATCTCTGTTCCTCCCTGCCCTGCAGGTGCATTGGCTCCATCCAGTACCTGAAGAACAAGTTTGGCAAAGGGTATCTCCTGGAAATCAAGGTCAAGGATCCAGAGAGCTCCGATGTTCTGCACGCTGAGATTTTGAAGATTTTCCCCGGCGCAGCCCGTCAGGAGAGGTAACTGTAAATTATGGGATGAGGAGGGGTTTCAACACTGCCTCACCCCTAAAAATATGCCTGGTGTGAGGGCCAGACACAGGACCTCAGCTGGAGAGGGATGAACAGCTCCCTGTAAGGGGATCTGATTTCATAATGTCACCACATCCAGCCCTCCTTGATCCCGGCAGTGAAACATGCGTACATCCATAAAGGTTTGATCCCAGAACCTCAATACAGAGCGAGAATCACCTTTTCTTCTATTTCTTCAAGGTTCCCCTCCTTGCTTGTCTACAAGGTCCCAATGAAAGATGCGCTGCCCTTGTCCCAGTCCTTCTCCAAGCTAGAGGAAGGTAAGAGCAAAACCAGGTGACTTTTTGAAAAGGCAGAACAGTGACTGCTCCTTTTCAACCCTCTTCCCCTTTCTCCACAGCCAAACGAAGCTGCAGCCTCGAGGAGTACAGCTTCTCGCGATC